>LPNX011066023.1:258777-294245 GCA_001517045.1 Pseudotsuga menziesii
AAGGGCTAGAACTGGGTCGTATATAACCAAGCTTCAGTAATTCTTTAATGGTTTTCTCAATCTCATATTTGTACCTCTTAGGATGCCTGTAAGGAGTGGTGATGACGGCTTGTGTTCCCTCCTCTAGCTCGATGATGTGTTCAAAGCCCCGGTCTGGTGATCTGCCTGATGGAAGGTCCCGAAAAACCTTTTCGTGTTTCTGTAGCAAGGCCTGAATGTCACTGGGGTGTTGTGAGCTGGTCTCTAGGGGTTTCCTGAAGGTGACAAAACATTCTGCAGCCCATTCTATATCATCCTGTCGAAGCATTGCCTCCATTCTCTATGACGAGACCGGTTTTGGGGGATAAGTGTTCATGCCCCTCAAAACTACCCGTTTGCCATCTGGCCCCTGAAACTCCATTTCCATTGCCCTGTAATCTGTAGTGTATTTTCCTATAGAGTAAGGCCACTGAACACCCAATACCACATGAGTATCCGCTACATCCACTACATAGAAAGAGTCTGTCATCTGATAGTTACCCAAGGAAACATTCAGTTTTGGGATCCAGTAGTTGCACTCCATGCTGGAATTCCCGGCTACTGCTACAGTGAATCCCTCGAACTTCTCGGTCTGAATACCTCGTTTGGCTACCCAAGCGGAGTCAATGAAATTGTGGGTGGCTCCCCCATCAATCAGAACTCCTACTCTGTGACCCTGCACTACTCCCCTGACCCTGAGAGTATGGAACCTCGGTACTCCAGACAATGTAGCAATGACTCCCTCTGGTGCATCACCCTGGTGTGAGTCCTCTTCTGTGGCCTCCTGCTCATCGTCATCCTCGTCGCTGTCTGAATACACCTCAATGTAGTGTGCCTTTGCCTTCCCTGAGCACCTGTGTCCTGGTACCCATGGTTCCTGGCAGGTGAAGCATAGCTTCTTCCTTCTCAAATCTTTCCTGGTGTCCTCATCTAACCAGGGTTTTTTGGGCACATCCTGCTGGAAAGGTTTCCTTTCCTTGTCCCTAACAGGAAAATTGGTTTTCATAGGGAATTTGTTTTTGGGAACTGAATCCTGAAGATCCCTTGCCCTGCTAATAGCATCCTGCAGAGTGAGGGGTTTGTAGGCTTTCACCCATCCCCGTAGTGGCTCTATGAGGGCCTCAATGAATAACATAGTCAGTCTGCTCTCTGACACATCTGTTACCATAACAGCTAGCCTCTGAAGCTCTGAAATGAATGATTCTGCGCTACCAGTCTGCTTGAGTTGAGCCAACTCCCTGAAATGGATCTCTGGATCTTTCCTGTCGAACCTCTCCATGAGTTTATGAGTGAACTCACCATAAGAATGTATGGTGTTGTGACCCAATGTCACCAGTCCGTGGTACCACCATTCGTGAGCTTCTCCGTCCAGGTGAAGTGTAGCCAACTTAATGGCGTCTGTCTCTGTCATGGGGTTGAGCTGGAAATAGGTATCCAACTTTTGGACCCATGTTCTCGCTGATCCTCCGCGAGTTCCATCAAAGTTTGGGATAGTTAGCCTGCCCAAGGTTTTCTGCAGCTCATAGTTGTGACTGAAACCCTTGTTGAAATTCCTAGGCCTGTTCCTGCTCTTCATGTTGCAGAAGTCCGAGAAAGACATAGCAGCATGAAACTCATCCCCTAAGTCCCTGTACTCCTGCAAATAAGCCCCAAAAGGCTCGCTGGGCTCTACCTGCATGACCGGGCCCCCTACTGTATCTGCCAAGAAGTGAGGCATGGTAGGCCTGATAGTAGGTCAACTGTATATGTGGGGAGTGTTCTGGATGTTGGTGTATGCCATCTTACCACTGCCGCTGGAAGATCCCCACTCTACCGGTGAGGGGGGTGCACTGCTGATACCTGGTTCCGATTTCGCTGACAGTCTACTGATTGCATTGAGGACTTCTTTTTGTCCTTTCGCTAAGTCTTGCAATGCAAAGACTAAGTTCCGAAAGTCCGTCCGATCCTCCTCATCTCCCGTTCCTTTTCCCCTATCCGCATGAATACCTGTCTGTTCCATGTCTGAATTGGTATCCTCTAGCTGGATATCTTCAAATTCTTCTGTGTATCTACTCTTCCTCCTCCTATAAGTTACAAAAGGATCTCCTTCTGTATTCATCTACTTTTCATCTCTTAAGCCCACAGCTGGCCAAGAAAATAGCTCTGATACCACTGTAATATCCCGAATCTCGATATTTTCTATTTCTAAACAATTATGCGGATACAACTGGGCTTACAGACTGCCAAGCAAAAATCCCTATTTTATAGGAAAAATTAGGGTTAGGGTTTGTGAGATAGAATACACACTTACCACTGATAACGAGCTGGATTGCTTCAGATAAAGTCTGCAAGCACTGAGAACTAGATCGGAGATGAACTGATCTCTCCTGCCTCCGGTGAATGCCCCAGAAGCAATACGCCCAACCAGAGAAAAAGGTGACGCCCTCAAGGAAGGAGTTGTCCGATGGATCCGCCGATTTGCAGGGCTGATAGCCTTGCTGTGCCGGAGAGATTGGCGAGAATATACTGCAGTTCTGAACCCTCTAAGTAGGATAGCGTCTTGGTTCTCTAAGGCAGCTGCTCACACCCCTGGTGGTCCGGAAATGCTGATAACTCCTTCGGATGAGCTCAGATGGAGCTGATAATCGCAAAGTGTCGGAGTATGTAGCTGGTGATAAGACTGGTGCTTGAGTTTCTGAAGGAAACTGAGAGCTGGAAGCCCTACAGCTGATTAGGGCTTTCTGGCTGAAAACCCCCTCTTACGGCTGCACCGTGCCACTGCAACAATCTATACCCTGTGCTATATAACTGAAGAATGAACTGAAGAACAAGTGGTGAACCAGTATGGCTTACCCGTAATAAGACTAGGACAGATGTTTCACTGCCGAAATCCTGTTAGCTGAAGACTCCGTCTCCAACCCCAACTGCTGTGCTGCACGCTGTGCTGCTATCCAAGTGCTCCCAAAATAATAATAATCATAAGTGATGTCTCCTCTTGCTTTACCATCTATTTATAAAGTTCAACTGCGCAAAACCTAATCTTTGACCTAATTAGGTCACTTTATCTTCTAATTTGCTGTTGACTTGCATGCATGCGGATGGAGACCTAAAAGAGCATGGTCATGCATGAAGGTGGCCTTTGGCCCAGGTGGTCCTTCTTGACCCAGTGAGGATGCCCTAGATCTTCTATGGATGGCATCAGTCCTAATCTAATTCCCTAGCTATCAATAACCACTCGAACCCACAGGAATCACATAGGTTAGCGGTATGGGCCTCAAGGCCTAAAAGGAAGAGGACATTACTTCTACTTCTGTACATCTTCTCTTTCTTTGAGCTCCTACTCAAATGAGGCTACAACCTCTGAATTACAAGCACCGACTTGTAAAGAGCACCAACTCTCAAAGTTCTTCAGCACCCATTGAATCTTGAGGACAACAATCCTCCCTAACACCACCCTACCACCCTATTTTGCTAGAATTACTTTGAATCAATACAATACAATGATACTGATATAACGATGCTCACCACTTCATCTTTGTTCTGTTCATCTCCTCTGCTTTCATTATGCTATACTCGACATTTGTCTTCATTCTTCGTCTGGTTTTCTTTATATCTACTTCTCATTTGTTCTACCTCTGCTACCCATTCTCTGTTTCGTTCATTGTCTAGTCTTTGGTCTGTGCATGCTTGGTCTCTGCTCTTCACTCTATCTCTACTTCAGATCATTCTTCTTTACTTATCGAGCTCAGTATCTCCACTGAACGGCTAACCTACACAGTTCGCTTCAGCTCACCTTTATACACGTACACCTCAACTGCTTCAACTTCCCAACCTTTCGTATTCCTAATAAAGAATCAGTTATCATTCTATAACTGCCTGTGACCGTTAGATTATACACAACATTTTTTGACATTTTCATGATTTACGCCTTTAAGCGCTTCACAAACTTCCTTTGCCATCCGTCGTAGCGGCCATGAACTAGAGAAGTCAACCATCATAGCGGTCATGAACAAAAGAAGCCATCCGCCCGTCGTTGCGGCTCGGAAGTCAGGAACCAATCTTCATACAAAAGCTCAACACTATCAACCTGCACAGCTTGATTTGGGGGAATCAACATCAACCGTTGATCTATAATATGTCTTCATCGGAACCGTCCAAACTTGAAAACTTTAACATTCCACTAATTCTTTCACTTATGATCGAGCGAGCATCTTCAGAACGCGGAATTCACCTTGTCCGTCAATCAACTTGATCTCTTGTCATAAACGTCGATCTCTGTAGCCTCTACCACTTTCCGCGAATTGAATCCTGACTTTTTCCGCGCTAGTTCAATTCGTGGAATTATCCACGACCGTAAATCTATCTCCGCTCCTTTCACAACCACCCGATCTTTCCATCAATTAACCTATTCCATGATTTGAAAAAGTTTCTTCATCCGAGCATGTTCAACCCGCGGAATGTTTCAACGTCGTGGATCTTGCCTTGTGTCTATTTCAGCCCTTCAAAGTTGCACTTTTTAACGAACTCCGCAAATACAAAAACTTAATTCTACCTTGCATCTCCGATCCGTGGAATTTCTTTCCACCATTGATCTTCATCATCTTAAATCTGAATGCCATCAATGACAACCAGAAAACCTCTGTGTCAGTCTAGCCAACAATCTCCCCCTTTGGCATTGATGGCAACCCAAAACTTTTGGAACACCTTCTGATTTGTCAACCAATTTTTGCCAATTAAATGAACTTCTCCCCCTTTGACATCAATGTCAAAAAAAAACTGTGAACAAAACAGCTCCCCCTATCAAGATAGACTCAAATACTTGTCACTTCAAACTCCTATCAGATGTTCAATAAACACAAGCTCCCCCTATCAAAGTGAGGAGATCAGTTGGAATCGGGTATGACACCCAATTCTGGCAGAAATATTGAAACTGAGTCTTTGATAACGGTTTAGTAAAGATATCAGCAATTTGTTCCTTAGAAGGAATGAAATTCAATTGATTTACTCTGTTTATGACTTGCTCTCTTAGAAAATGATACTTGATAGGAATGTGCTTAGTCTTGGAATGCAAGACAGGGTTCTTAGACACACTAATAGCACTTGTGTTGTCACAATGAATGGGGATGGGTTCAGTATATTTCACCTCCAAATCTACAAGAGTCTGAATCATCCATAGTAGCTGTGTACAGCAAGTGGCAGCAGCAATGTATTCAGCTTCATTAGTAGACAAGGATATTGAACCTTGCTTTTTCCACATCCATGCTACTAATGAATCACCTAAGAAGAATGCACCTCCACTTGTACTCTTTCTCTCATCCAAACAATTTGCCCAGTCAACATCTGAATATACAATTAACTGAAAATTTTGATTTCTAGGATACCAGAGACCATAAGTCATTGTGCCATTCAGATATTTGAAAATTCTCTTCACAACGACCAAGTGACTTTGTTTAGGAGCAGACTAAAATCTTCCTACCATTCCAACAACATGCATAATATCAAGACCAGATGCAGTGATGTACAGAAGACTGCCTACCATTGACCTTCTTGCTGTCTTTCACACACCTGGGTCACGTGTAATGTCCCGGTTTTGACCCCGTTACATTAGATGTATATGATGTATATATTGTAATGATCATGGTGTGGAGCTAAAGGCCAAGGCCCCACCATTGATCGGTTATGTTATGTTTGGATTTAAATTTGTCACCGATGGTATATCGGGGCATGCGGCATATATTATGTTGGTCATCATGTAAATATGCATCTATAATTAAAATGAACACAACCAGCTACGGTCGCGGCCACTAAATCGAATGGGGCATGATTTTCCCAAGGATAAGGATGTGTGGGGGGAATTTGTCAAACCTTGAGCCAAAAGGGGGAAAAACCCATGTGTCATCTTCCTTTGTTTTATTCCAACCACCTTCAGTTAATAATTTCTACTGGTAGCTGAGGGAAGTTATGGCAGTTAATTGTTTTTGGAGTGGGGTGGCAGGACTGTCAGTCCATGCCTCCACGCACACTCCACCCTTAGTTGACTTCTGAATGGAAGGGAAAAATGCACTCTTCAACCACGCAGATTTTTCTTCCTCTCCACAAGTTGCTGAGCACCCACGCACTGCAAAATCGCGTCCTCCTGGTAGCTGTTCACCTTCACGCACTTCCCATTTGGCCGCTCACTGTCTTCACGCACAGGAATTATCCTGGGTTTTACCCACACGATTTTCTCCTGCAAATTTGCGCCCTTTCCATTGCGGTGCATTCTCACGCAGAGGGATTCCTTCCCGTTTTTGGTCTCCACGCACAGGATTTTGCTGGATTTACCCACGCAGCAGTTTTCCTTTGCGGATTGGTGAATAGTGTGGCCGTATCCTGTACTCACAGGACGATTGTGGGTTCCGCATTGTTGCTCACGCTCACCCACAGGCTGGGAGACTGTAATTTCTTCCCCAGCTCGGTCTGTATATGTTTTCTTGATGATTTTGTTGCCCAGGACGGGCTGTGTTTTCCCACATTGTTGGTTTTGGTTGTTGTGGTCTTCCTTACATGCTAGGGACTGTTGTAAATTCGCCTGAGAGTCATTTTGGCCACGATAGGGCCAATAATGACTCAGAAGTCGTTTTCCTGTTTAGGCTGTGACAGCTGACTTAGTTGCTTGGGTGCAATGGTTGGTCTTCGGAATGTGAGAGGAGTAGGGATGTTGGCTTAGATTTGCTTGATAAACCTGGTGGCTGGAAACCACACAGACAGAGCTAGAGGGCTGGCCTTCTTCTCCATCACCCCTGAATAGTACTGGAAGGGAATGCAGGGCCTGAGGGACTGTGTAGCAGAGAAGGGACTGATTCCTTGTGTTGGGTGTGTTTAGGTGTTTTAGAGGTCAGGCTAGTTCTGGTGTAGGTGTTCTTGGCTCTGTAATGAGCTCACCAGCTTAAAAATTTGCCTTCTCCAGCTCCTTAATGGCCTGATAAACCCAACTGTGTTGGCTTGGCTGTGTTTTTGTATACCCCTGGCTATGTGTAAGCCTGTTGTTCCCTTATTCATTGGAGAATCACGCCCAGCTCGGGGGTGGCAGCGTTGCTGAGAGATTAAGGAGCACGCTGGCCTATGGTTGGGTGGAACGTTGCAGCGACGTAGCTGGTTGCGGATCGAGTTCATCATAAGATAAGTGATTTTATCCATTTTTACTTCTGCAACTCTATTTCTGTTAATGATATGAAATGAACATGTTGAATACATGCATGTATGAATGCTGTGGGTTTCCGCTGTGGATGAGGATTAAATTGCATCTGTGCATGACGAATAATCCTGTGTGCATGTTTTAGTTCAATTTTTGTTTAAGCATTCTCTTTCAGAAATTTTTATACCTGTGCATGTTCATGGGGCTCTTAGCCCACTGTGTTCTAAGCTTGGGTCGCGTCTTCTTCCCCGGTCGGAGGCATGGGGACGTGACATCACATGGCAAAAATCTTCAAGCCACTCAGTGTGTCCTTGGGGGCAAGTCTTGAGTCAAGGCTGTCACCTTGTTCTTGACTCCCCCGTTTAGGCTCAACTCCTAACGAAGCCAAGGAGGGTAGACCCTATTAAGTTACTAAGGTTAATTACTTAGTATGGTGATGTTAAACTGAATGAATTACTTAGAAGTTTGAAATTTAACCATAAACAACCATAGATGACAAGATAAAAAATGAGCGCACGAAAGCACAATGCTAAGACACAATATATATATATAGCAAGAAAATAACTAGTGCCTTAAAATGGAGTCAAAAGATAATCAATGTACTTGCATGTGCTTGGAGTGAATGTTTTGCGATTGCCTCTTGGTACGTTTTAAATTAATGTGAAATATGAGTTGATTAAAATTAAGCGAAAGGGAGGGGACTCCAGATATACCCGAGAGTACTTGGAGTATGTCCAAAAATAAACCATCACGGCTACCCACAAGGAATATGTGGGCTGAATGGAGTCTCTGAGGCTATTGTTCATAATGCACCCACAGGTGTAACAGAGATCGGCGCCCCGAGGTCACTTTTCAAAAGTTCCCGCTTCCTTTGGGTATTTTGCCACCGTAATGGTTTGATCTAGGTGTTGGATTTTCACCTGATGGTTTGTCAATTTGGGAGAGTGAATCCTAATTATTCGAGTCACTCAAATGCTTTTGATACAGCTTGACTGATCGGACGAACCGCAGCCAAGTGCAGAGCATACACACCGGAGTCTTGTCAATTTTAGTAAATTTTGAGATGGGTGTTCTTGTCGAAAAAGAAAACCCTCCGGGAACCTCTTTCGATCCAAGTGGATCTCAATCGGGGAATCAAGGAGAGGTTAATTTTATAATAGTTGATGAAACAAATGATGAAAAGGAAAACACAGATACACAATTCCGTTTTTCTAATTAGTCCTACCACGCATCTCTTTCCCCTTTCGGGTCAATCGGGAAGTCGTGGGGTAAGTATTAAGATTACTTTGAAATCTCAAATATGGAATATGAAATTGATAATAAATAAAAAGTATACTACCCTACAGATTAGAACTACGCTAGTTTGCAAAAAAAAAAGGAAAGAAAAACAAAAAAGAAACACAGACACAAATCCCCCCAGGGGGGATGGTGAATAGACTCGAAAGAGCCTATTCGAAAGGACCTTTTCCTTTTATTAGCAGCGATTTACAAATCAGCAAATTAAAATTGATGCACTTTGGTCCTTGTTATCTGGGATCCAAAGGCTTACAACAAGCTTGTAACAAGCTAGAATTAAAACACAATGGTGGGGGAAGCTTCCGGGAAGCTCCTGTTCGTCCAAGAGTCGGAAATTGGGAAGAGTCTCCTTCTCTTTTCTCTTAGACCTGCTAAAAAACAGCGAGCAATCAAAATCAAATGTGCCCAAACACACTTTGAAAGTGTTTTGGGTCACTACACTAGTTACCGAAAAAAACTAAGTAAACTTTTGTTAAGTTGGGGTAATCTAGTTTTGCAAAAAGGAACCAAGGAAAGCAAGCTTTCCTTGGGATCTTGGCTTGTTGTTTGGGCAGCCAATGAGATGTGCACTTTTATTGCAGAATATGAAACTTTAAAGTACAGCAAAGGAAACTACCTTAAAAGCAAGCTACAAATTTTCTTTAAAATGCTTGCAAAAAAGAGGATAATTTCAGCTAGATCTCTTAAAATATAACTTTATATGCAAAACGGAACTGAGATCTAAACTTAAGAAAGGATCTTACTAACTAGATCTATATGTAATTTTCTTAATGAGACAGATCTAAGCAATAAGACTCTTTAAAAGTAACCAATTTGAAGAGAAATTAAGATTTTGAAGGAGGAAGAGAGAGAAAGAGTGTTTGAAGCCTGGGAATGTTGGGCTTTGGATTCTGCTTTGGTGGAACACCGAGGGACTATGTCATTCAGAAGATCTTGCAGATGAGGAAGATGCAAACCAGCTCAACCTCTTCTACAAGCGAGATCACCTGCAACTTAGAAATCCTTGCACAAACAGATGGTTAAAACATAGGTGCTGCTGGAAGAGATAATTGGAAAGCATGCAATTAAACTTAAAATAAATACAACTCCAATAGATCTGAAACAAGCAGCAGTAAGAGCATAAATCAAACTAGAATGAACTCTTACCCTAACAGGAGGGAGCTCTCTCTTTCAAGGCCAACAATTAACCAACAAAAGCAATGATAAATAACACAGATTATACCTCATAAGCATTTGACAATCACCATCCACACATGAAGAGCATTACACCATAGATCTTGCCTCCAAAGCTTCTTTATTCCAAAATAATAAACAATACAGTACAAGAGCAACAACACCTCAATCCCAGTTCTAACTAGCTTGGAAGAGGCTGCTTGTGCTTTGATTTATACAAAAACCAGGAGATCCAACCCAGGAGGGGAGCAAATCCCAAGGAGACAGATCAAATTAGCTGATGGAGAGTCAATCAATGCAGCTCTGAAGCTGATCTGAGCCTACTTGTCAACCGGGGGCTTGATTGAGCTGACACATCAACCCATAAACCGACACATCAGTCCACAGAGCTCCTAGGAGAGCCCACACGTGTGGAGGAGAGAGAGAGGGCGCAATTCCCCATAAAGACTGCTGAAGATCAACTTTGGATCTGATTTGATCACCTCCTTCAGTCAAGGATTTGTCAGATCCAGTCAATCTGGTTCAGATCTGACTGATTTCAATCAAATCGGCTGAGAATCCACTGATCTATGATTTTGGATTTGCTCCATTATTCATCAATTTATTAATTAAAATAATCAATAATTGATTTTTGGGGCTTTCTGATCTGAGTGATGGAAAATCACTCAAAGCTAGGAAATAGTGGGTCCATGGGTTTACATGGTGCTCTTAGCTTGAAAATGACCACCTACATGACTGAAACTGATTATTTGGCCCACTTTTATTACAAAATCAATTTTTCCAATTAAACTATTAAAAAATAGCCTAAATTTTGGAAAAATTAAATTTTAATAAAAAACACTGAAAAAACTAAAAATTTGAAAAATTGAAAAAAAACCTAGGGGGACTTAGACATGTTCATATGACTCAACCATGATGTCTAGCATGTTTATACATTGACACATAGACTCTAATAACCTCAATAGGCCTAAATGCCAAGCCGACCACCCCAACTTTGGAGGTATGGAGTGAAAAACTCGGAAAATATCAATCGTTTATTCAACAACCAATAATAACCAAGGGAAAAAACACCCTGGGCTGATCAAATTGACAAATAAAGTCTAAGAGGCCGAGTCTTTTACAGACACTATCATGCTAGAACAGTTATTACAATTCCCCCATGGGGTATGAACATGTGATATAGTACAACAAGGCTTCCCAGAAGCAAGACTGAAAGTCTTTTGAAGTCCGAACAAGTTATCCTTGTCCGGTTCACCAGGCTCACTTGATAAAAAAACCACTAAGTACAACTTAGGTGGTAACATTCTGGCTCCATCTAGGGACACATTCTCTGATTGATCTTCTGTTCAAAGGAGAGGATGTGAGAACTCCAGAATCTCTGGGTCCTACATAGCAATTAGAGTTTTGTCAGTAACATGTATATAAAAAATTATCTATAAAAGCAAACTTATGTACATAATTAGTCTATGATGTGCAAAAGGGAATATTTTACAAAACTAATATACAAAGGAAAATTTTCAAACATGGTACAAAATAACTATAATACAACAATATCTATGATACAACATGATATATAAAATTTAGAAATACATGTAGGGCAAGGTTTAGAAATTGGCCCTGAAACCACCAATGCCAATAAAGGCATCAAACTGTCTCGGCAAAAAACAACTTGAGGAGGAAACCGTTCACTGGCAAGCTCAACCTTTCTCCTTCTAGGTCATTTAGGTAAAAGGAATTCGTTCCTGCTATTTCATCGATGATGTACGGTCCCAACCATAAGCTGTCGAGCTTTCCATGTTTCCCAAGTTTCTCCCGTCGTTTGTCCCAACACAAAACTGTGTCACCTACTTGGAAGGATCCTGGCCGGGTAGACTTGTCAAAGGTTCTCTTGACCTTGTCTGAATTTCTGATACTTTGGTCAAGGGAATTTCTTCAACTTTCATCTAGCTCGATCAACTGGTTTATTCTGTTCTGAATGGCCTCCTGATCTGAGCTGAAGGTCTGGAGAAGCTGATATACTAGAAGCTTTAAATGGACCGGTAAGGTGACATCTAGGCCATAAACTAGTTCGAAAGGGCTCCTCCCGGTTGAACTTTTCTTGGTGATTCTATCGGCCCATAATGCTAGTTTGATCTTGCTATCCCAAGCCTTCTTATTGTCACCCACAATTTTCTTGATTATGGTCATTAAGTTCTTGTTACTTGATTCAGCTAGACCATTTCCTTTGGGGTAGTAATTGGATGAGTGGGATAGGACAATGCCGTACTTGAAACAAAAAGATGATATCTCAGAGGAAACAAAGCACGGGCCATTATCGGTGATGATTCTAGCTGGCACACCGAATCTTGTGATAATCTTATCTTCTAAGAAATCCATGACTATAGCATCGGTTGCCTTCTTGGTGGGTATCGCCTCTACCCACTTGGTAAAATAATCAGTGGCGGTAAGAATCCAAGAATAACCATTGCTCGAGTTATCTTTGAACTTACCGATGAAATCAAGCCCCCACTATTGGAAAGGGGCTTGGACTACTATTGGATTTAAAGGCAAGGCTTTCATTTGTTGCTTTCCGGTGAATAACTGACACTGGGGGCAAACTCTGACAGCCTTGTGCACATCTGAAAATAGGTTTGGCCAATAGTAACCTGCTCTAAGGATTTTATGGGCGGATGTTCTTGTTGCAAAATGTCCACCACAAAATCCTGAATGGAACTCAACCATGAGTTTTTTGGACTCAGGTTCATCGACACATCTAAGTATCAAACCATCGGGATTTCTCCAACCCAAACCATCTTTTGTCAAACAATACTTAGTTGCTTTTAACCTTAATGCCTTTATTTTATGGCCAAGTAAGTGATCGAGGCAAGTAAGGTTGCAGAGGAAGAATATGATGTCGGTGTACCAAGGGTGCTGCTCTAATCTCTGAAGGTCGTCTGATACACTTTGTTTTGAATCACTGATCTGGCAGATTATTCCGAAGGCCTTTTCATTTCCTTGGGCCAACATCTTTGCAAGACCTTGTCCTTTAATTAACTTAGTAGGTTTTATCTCCAAATCATATTCTTGGATCTTTGAAACCCACTTACCCCTGATTCCTAGACAGTCCTGTTGAGACATGATATCCTTAACAGCTGCATGGGGTACATACCCAATGATTTTGGAGTAACCTACATAAGTTCTGAAATGTTTAAGGGACTTGACAAGAGCATAGGCCTGTTTCTCCATGGTGGTATACTTCAACTCTGAATTTTGCAAGGCTCTACTCATAAAGGCTATAGGTTGCTCTTGTCCCTCCTTATTCTTTTGAAGCAAAACACCAACAATGGTGTCTTCTGAGGCAAAGCAAAATATCTGGAATTCCTTGGAATAATCTAAACTGATCAAGACCAGGGACATGGATATGGCATCTTTGATAGACTTGAATGCAATTTTCCCTTCATCCGTCCACTCAAACTTAGCATCTTTCTTTAATAACTTTTGTAGAGGCTTCATTAATTCTGCTAAATTTGGGATGAATCTTCTTATGAAATTGATCTGACCATTAAAAGACTGGAGAGCTTTTAGATTCTGAGGCAAGGGGACTTTCTTAATGGCTTCAACTCTCTCAAGATCAACCTTGACACCATCCTTAGAAATGATGTGCCCCAACAACTTGCCTTCATCAACTCCAAAGATTGACTTGGTGGGGTTCAAGGAAATACCATATTTCCGACATCTTATAAAAACCTGCCTAAGATGACTTATGTGGTCAGATCTTTCCTTTGAAAAAACAGTTAAGTCATCTTGATATATTTCGATTATTTTGCCCATAAGTTCTTTGAACGTAAAATCCATGGCTCTTTGGAAGGTGGCACCTGCATTCAATAAGCCAAAAGGCATTCTTACAAAATTATAGGTACCCCAAGGTGTGGTGAATGTAGTCTTGTGTTGATCCTCCTTATTTACCAACACCTGGTTATAATCGGAAAAGCCATCCAACATGGACATCATTCCTGATCCTGTTACTCTTTGAAGCAATGTTTCCATGTCGGGTAATGGGTAATTATATTTGAGGCATGATGTATTCAGATTTCTAAAATCTATACATATTCTAATTGACCCATTCTTCTTTCTGACCACAACTAAGTTGGAGCACCAAGCTGAATGTCTTGTAGGTGCTATGATCCCTGCTGCTGACATCTTCTGAAGTTCCTTCTGCACAATGGGGGCCAACTTAGGATTTATTCGCCTAAGTTTTTGTCGGAAAGGTTTGACCTCCTTAGCTTATTCTGTGATGGGAATAGTGTGTTGAAACACATCCTCCCGATAGGCTTTAAGCTCATCATAACTAAAAGCCAACACATCTCTATACTCTTTGATTAAGTTGATCAAATTGTTCCTTTCCTTTTCTGAAGTACCTTTTCCAATTTTTATTAACTGGGGGTCTTTGTCAGTTCCTATGTTTATTTCCATATAATTCCCAATTTTTATTTCTTCTTTTTGTTTTTTATGATGATCCTGTCGATCAAATAGATTCTCGAAAGCTATAAGGCTACTCGAGATGTGATTCCCTACATTATCCTCGCACTCCTAATACTCTTTACCCTCTTGCTGATAACTGATCTTGCAACCTTCAAACTCCTGTAGATTGTGGATGAATCTCAAAAGTTGTTCATCATCCTTAAACACCTGCCAGTGATCTATATTATCTGGAACTGAAGGTCTGAAATTAATTTCCATCTTTCCATTCCCACTAATCATTTCATCTGATGGCTAGAGGGTGGATGTTGCTACTGCCAATCTATCTGCTAACCCATTCATTTCCCTATGGATCTTTTGAATGTTAAGCGCATCAAACCACTCCATAGTGTCCCATGTGGCATTTCTATACTTTCTTAGTCTGTCATTTTTGCATTGATATTGATTCTTAATCTAGAGGACAACTAAATCTGAATCACCCTTTATGTTCAACATCTTTATCCCCATATCTTTAGCAGATTCTAACCCTAGGAGCAATGCCTCATACTCGGCTACATTGTTTGATGCTTCAAACTCTAACCTGAACGCAAAGTTGTAGATTTTATCTGAAGGAGAGATGATCACGATGCCTGCATCTTTTCCGGTTTTGGAATAAGCCCCGTCAAAGTACATTTGCCAAACTTTATCGATCTTTTCATTTTTAATGTTTTCCTTAATAGGGGCCATGAAATTTGACAAAATAGCATAGTTTCCAAAGTTATCAGGGAAATGAACAAATTCATTTCCGGGGCTTCTTAGGGTTTTCTACATGTCGTTTCCTTAGCTTTTCTCTGTGGAGAATCACCCTAGTGTTTTCTGATGCAGGTATAGTAGAATATGTCCAATCAATTTGAATGTTCCCACCAAGAGTTGTGGCCCATTTTCTGGATAGCAACATCCCCCAATTATCTGGAACATCTATCACCACCACATCCATCGACATGTCGATATCAAGATGCTTGGCCAACTTAACTTGTAAATTTAAGATTATCCCTACCACTTCAACTTTTCTTGCATCCGTAGCACAAACATTGTGGTAGGGTCAAGTGACCCTTAGATTTAGTTGTTCCATTACTTTTCTTGTCATGACATTTGATGAAGCACCTGAATCTAACATGCAGTTATGAAGGAGGAGGTTGTCAACTAAGAGGGAGACATAAAAAGGCGGGTGGTCTTCTCTTCTCGGATCAACACTGTCGAGGACTATAGGCATATCTATAGGTTCAATATGTTCATCTTCAAATATAGCATTATTATTAAGAAGAGGATCCTCTTTGACAATATTATGAGTTTTACTTGGACTATCCTCTATGGCTTTCAACAACTTTTCTTTTTGACCAGGAATTTTAAGGATATCAGTTGCATAAACATGAATCTTAGCACTACTTATCCATTCTCCCATATCAACATTTGATTCAGGGATAACAGGGGGATCTGGGAGAGGAGGAGCGGTTACCTTTGGCTTGTCCTGTTTAGACGGTGATGGCTTCTCCTTTCTTTGATACACTGCTCCCTTAAATCTGGCCTCCTTCATTTCCTTGATTGCTTCCGGAGAAGGCATTACACCATAAAAGTTGGAAAGGAGATCCTTCTCGTAACTGTAATCCGTGGCCTGCTGCCAATGCTAGTTTGATAAAGGATAGGTTCAGCCTACCATGCACACATGATCAAACTCGCCTGATGTTGTTTCCTGATTACTGACCTCGGCCATTTCATGTTCTATAACCTGGTTTGCGATATAACAAGTGCTTTCTTGGTTGAATTGATCACAAGGTCTGCACCATGGAATGACTTCTTCTACCATGTTAGTTGAGTCTAACGGTTTGGAATTCTAGGTTCTTGTTGAGGAGCTTTCTTCTGATACATCTGATTCTGTTTAGGCTGAAAGTTCCTAGGTCCATTATTTCTTTCCATTGTGACTATTCTGTTGTGAATATGATTCAGTTGTGCAGAATGATTTGCCATGATTTGGTTTTGACTAGTAACCAATTCTTTTATCATGTTAGTTACCTTTTCCATGGGGTCTTTAGAGGTTTGTTTTTCCTCTAATTCAAGGGTTTTTCCCTTCTCTTTGTTGTATGAAGTGTTTCCCCTAGTGTAACCTGGAATGTTGGATTTGCCTGAAGATTGCATATTCTTTTCTATTTTCTCGGCCAATTCCTAAGCAGTTTTTAGATCGACCAGCTCTTTGTCCCTTAACTGGTACCTCAAATCACCAGTTAAAGCTTCGATGTAGGATATGAGGATGGAGGCATCCTTTAGCTTGATTTCTCTAGGGAGGTCCGCAACCACACGCCTGAACTTAGTATTAAATTCATCAATGGTTTCATTCTCTATCTTCTTTATGTTATGAAGGGCAACAAGCAGATGTCTTGGCTCTTTCTTTTCCCCCCATTTCTTCTTAAAACCCTCTAGGAATTCATTAAGAGTTTTATATGAATCATCACCAAGGTCAGAGTACCATTCCGCAGCATCATCCTCTAAGGATAAAGTAAAGAGCTTCATTTTCACATCTTCATGGTTATGGGCAACACCATTGCAATAACTGACCAGGTGCTTATCAAACTTTCGGATGTGAGACTTGGCAGTGATGGCATTATTTCCCTGGAATATGGGGAGCTTCTTGATAGCATCATTCGGAATGTCATGAGGACTACCTGCTATCTGAGAAAGGTCAAGGGGTTTGAAAAATTCCGTCATTTCTTGAGATTGGAAGGTATGACACTACAAATATGTGATGGATATCTAAGAGGGATTGGTCTCCTAAATTTTCAAGGTTTCTACGAGAAGTCTGCCTATTCAATCTTTCCCTAATGAACCTTTCGGGATCAGGGAGAGGATTGAATAATTGTCGGCGGTTTCTTCGGGTAAAAATTCTTGAAGGGATGTTAGACAGTGGAGTCGCCAGATGGATCGAGTTTTAATTTTTATGTTTTTTAAAGACTAGATCAATCAAAAGTTTTTATCTTTTTAGTTGTTTAGAAAAAAGTTAAGCTAAGTCGTACTCGGGAATAAAAAGATTTATCCCCGACAATGGCGCGAAAAAGTGTTGCCGCCTTTCACACACCTGGGTCATGTGGCAAAAATCTTCAAGCCACTCAGTGTGTCCTTGGAGGCAAGTCTTGAGTCAAGGCTATCACCTTGTTCTTGACTCCTCCGTTTAGGCTCAACTCCTAACGAAGCCAAAGGAGGTAGACCCTATTAAGTTACTAAGGCTAATTACTTAGTATGGTGATGTTAAACTGAATGAATTACTTAGGAGTTTGAAATTTAACCATAAACAACCATAGATGACAAGATACAAAATGAGCGCACGAAAGCACAATGCTGAGACACAATATATATATATAGCAAGAAAATAACCAGTGCCTTAAAATGGAGTCAAAAGATAATCAATGTACTTGCATGTGCTTGGAGTGAATTTTTTGCGATTGCCTCTTGGTACGTTTTAAGTTAATGTGAAATATGAGTTGATTAAAATTAGGCAAAAGGGAGGGGACTCCAGATATACCCAAGAGTACTTGAAATATGTCCAAAACTAAACCGTCACGGCTACCTGCAAGGAATATGTGGGCTGAATGGAGTCTCTGAGGCTATTGTTCATAATGCACCCGCAGGTGTAACAGAGATCGGTGCCCCGAGGTCACTTTTCAGGAGTTCGCGCTTCCTTTGGGTATTTTGCCACCGTAATGGTTTGATCTAAATGTTGGATTTTCACCTGATGGTTTGTCAATTTGGGAGAGTGAATCCTAATTATTCTAGTCACTCAAATGCTTTTGATACAGCTTGACTGATCGGACGAACCGCAGCCAAGTGCAGAGAATACACACCGGAGTCTTGTCAATTTTAGTAAATTTTGAGATGGGTGTTCTTGTTAAAAAAAAAAACCCTCCAAGAACCTCTTTCTATCCAAGTGGATCTCAATTGGGGAATAAAGGAGGGGTTAATTTTATAATAGCTGATGAAACAAATGATGAAAAAAAAACACAGATACACAATTCCGGTTTTCTAATTAGTCCTACCACGCATCTCATTCCCCTTTCGGGTCAATCGGAAAGTCGTGGGGTAAGTATTAAGATTACTTTGAAATCTCAAATATGGAATATGAAATTGATAATAAATCGAAGTATACTACCCTACAGAGTAGAACTACACTAGTTTGCAAAAAAATGAAAGAAAAGCAAAAAAGAAACACGGACACAAATCCTTCCAGGGGGGATGGTGAATAGGCTTGAAACAGCTTATTCGAAAGGACCTTTTCTTTTTATTAGCAACGATTTACAATATCAGCAAATTAAAATTGATGCACTTTGGTCCTTGTTATCTAGGATCCAAAGGCTTACAACAAGCTTGTAACAAGCTAGAATTAAAACACAGTGGTGGAGGAAACTTTCGGGAAGCTCCTGTTCATCCAAGAGTCGGAAATTGGGCAGAGTCTCCTTTTTTTTGTTAGACCTGCTAAAAAACAACGAGCAATCAAAATCAAATGTGCCCAAACACACTTTGAAAGTGTTTTGGGTCACTACACTAGTTACCGAAAAAAAACTAAGTAAAATTTTGTTAAGTTGGGGTAATCTACTTTTGCAAAAAGGAACCAAGGAAAGCAAGCTTTCCTTGGGATCTTGGCTTGCTGTTTGGGCAACCAATGAGATGTGCACTTTTATTGCAAAATATGAAACTTTAAAGTACAGTGAAGGAAACTCCCTTAAAAGCAAGCTACAAATTTTCTTTAAAATGCTTGCAAAAAAGAGGATAATTTCAGCTAGATCTCTTAAAATATAACTTTATATGCAAAACGGAACTGAGATCTAAACTTAAGAAAGGATCTTACTAACTAGATCTATTTGTAATTTTCTTAATGAGACAGATCTAAGCAATAAGACTCTTTAAAAGTAACCAATTTGAAGAGAAATTAAGATTTTGAAGGAGGAAGAGAGAGAAAGAGTGTTTGAAGCCTGGGAATGTTGGGCTTTGGATTCTGCTTTCGTGGAACACCGAGGGACTATGTCATTCAAAAGATCTTGAAGATGAGGAAGATGCAAACCAGCTCAACCTCTTCTACAAGCGAGATCATCTGCAACTTAGAAATCCTTGCACAAACAGATAGTTAAAACATAGGTGCTGCTGGAAGAGATAACTGGAAAGCATGCAATTAAACTTAAAATACATACAACTCCAATAGATCTGAAACAAGCAGCAGTAAGAGCATAAATCAAACTAGAATAAACTCTTACCCTAACAGGAGGGAGCTCTCTCCTTCAAGGCCAACAATTAACCAGCAAAAGCAATGATAAATAACACAGATTATACCTCATAAGCATTTGACAATCACCATCCACACATGAAGAGCATTACACCATAGATCTTGCCTCCAAAGCTTCATTATTCCAGAATAATAAACAATACAGTACAAGAGCAATAGCACCTCAATCCCAGTTTTAACTAGTTTGGAAGAGGCTGCTTGTGGTTTGATTTATAGAAAAACCAGAAGATCCAGCCCAGGGGGCGCAAATCCCAAGGAGACAGATCAAATCAGCTGATGGAGTGTCAATCAATGCAAATCTAAAGTTGATCTGAGCCTGCTTGTCAACCGAGGGCTTGATTGAGCTGACACATCAACCCATAAACCGACACATCAGTCCACAGAGCTCCCAGGAGAGCCCACACGTGTGGAGGAGAGAGAGAGGGTGCAATTCCCCATAAAGACTGCTGAAGATCAACTCTGGATTTGATTTGATCACCTCCTTCAATCAAGGATTTGTCAGATCCAGTCAATCTGGTTCAGATCTGACTGATTTCAATCAAATCGGATGAGAATCCACTGATCTATGATTTTGGATTTGCTCCATTATTCATCAATTTATTAATTAAAATAATCAATAATTGATTTTTGGGGCTTTCTGATCTGAGTGATAGAAAATCACTCAAAACTAGGAAATAGTGGGTCCATGGGTTTACATAATGCTCTTAGCTTGAAAATGAGCACCTACATGACTGAAACTGATTATTTGGCCCACTTTTATTACAAAATCAATTTTTCCAATTAAACTATTAAAAAATAGCCTAAGTTTTGGAAAAAATATATTTTAATAAAAAAACACTGAAAAAACTAAAAATATGAAAAATTGAAAGAAAAAAAAACTAAGGGACATGTTCATATGACTCGACCATGATGTCTAGCATGTTTATACATTGACACATAGACTCTAATAACCTCAATAGGCCTAAATGCCAAGCCGACCACCCCAACTTTGGAGGTATGGAGTGAAAAACTCAGAAATTATCAGTTGTTTATTCAACAACCAATAATAACCAAGGGAAAAAACACCTTGGGCTGATCAAATTAACAAATAAAGTCTAAGAGACCGAGTCTTTTACAAACACTATCATGCTAGAACATTTATTACAATTCCCCCATGGGGTATGAACATGTGATATAGTACAACAAGGCTTCCCAGAAGCAAGACTGAAGGTCTTCTGAAGTCCGAACAAGTTATCCTTGTCCGGTTCACCAGGCTCACTTGATAAAAACCACTAAGTACAACTTAGGTGGTAACAGACCTATATGTTCTTTGATCAACATCAGGTGAAATATCATCTTTGCTAAGGTTGCAAGCAACAATCATAGGGGTACTAACAGGTGAAGAATCCTCCATCTGAAATTTCTTCAACATTTCCTTTAGATACTTCTTTTGGGAGATAAACAGACCTTCAGAACTCTGAGTGATTTGAAGACCAAGAAAATATGACAGTTCTCCAATCATGGACATTTCAAACTCAGATTGCATGGCATTAGCAAACCATTGAACAGAAGAATCATTAGTACATCCAAAAATAATATCAACATAAACCAAAAAAACTAATAAGTCATCACCTTCTATTTTGATGTACAAATTACTATCAACGGTGCCTTTCTTGAATCCTTTTTCTTGTAAATATTTGTCTAATCTATAGTACCAAGCTCTAGGTGCTTGTTTCAATCCATACAGAGCCTTCTTTAGTTTGCAGACATAATCAGGATTCTCTGTTAGTGAGAATCCTTCAAGTTGTTCCATATAAACTTCTTCTTCTAGATCTCCATTGAGAAATGCTAACTTGACATCCATCTGATAAATTTTGAACTTCTTGTGACAGGCATAAGCAAGAAACATTCTGATAGCTTCCAATCTTACCACAGGTGCAAAGGTTTCATCAAAATCTTGTCCTTCAATCTGAGCATACCCTTTACAGACCAATCTAGCTTTATTCCTCACAATTTGTCCTTGTTCATTCATTTTATTCTTAAACACCCATTTGGAACCAATCACATTTTTGTATGTTGGTCTAGGAACAAGTTTCCAAGCATTATTCTTTTCAATCTGATCAAGCTCTTCATTCATGGCTTTTATTCAGTCTTCATCTTCACTGACTTCATAAAAATTCTTGGTTTCTATTATAGATAGAAAAGCAATGTGAGATTGTTCTGAATCCTTGAGTAACTTTCTTCTTGTTTGTACACCTTCATTCTTGTTACCAACAATCTGACTTTGTGGATGATTTTTTCGAATAATTCTTGAAGAGGGTTTTACTGATTGTTGTTGTGAATCTGTAAATTCATTATCTGACTCAGAGTCTTCCTTTTCTAATTCTTGGACCTGTTCTTCTTCCTCTTCAGTTGTATCCTCTGTATTTGATTCAACACTACTTATCTGAATGTCTTTGACAGGCATACCTTCACCAATTTTAATTTTAATGTTGTCAACCATTTTATGTAACCTCTTATTATAGCATCTGTATCCTTTATTGTTTGTAGCATACCCCAAAAAGATACATTCATCAGCCCTATCGTCATATTTGCCAAGATGTTCATCATTGTTTTTGATATAACATTTACTTCCAAAGACTTTAAAGTGCTTGATTGAAGCAGGTCTCCCAAACCACAACTCATAAGGAGTTTTATCACTGTTTGGCCTTAAGTGGGCTTTGTTCAGAATATGAACAGATGTGTGAATTGCCTCTACCCAGAATGTCTGAGAAATATTTCTTTCATTCATCATTGACCTTGCCATCTGCTGAACTGATCTATTCTGTCTCTCAACTACTCCATTTTGTTGTGGAGTCCCTGAAATTGTATATTCTCTTTTGATTCCTTGTTCATCACAGAATTCTTTAAAGTCCTTTGAACAGAACTCTCCTCCTCTATCAGATCTTACTGCTTTTAATCTTTTTCCTGTTTGATTCTCAGTTAGAGCCTTAAATACTTTGAATTTTTCAAATGCTTCAGATTTTTCTTTCAGGAAAGCAACCATGTTTGTCTAGAATAATCATCAATAACCAGCATAAAATAGTTTTATTTTCCTGTGCCTTCCTTTCTTGATGGTCCACATAAATCCACATGCACTAATTGAAGAGGTTTATTTGTTGATGTGAAGCTCTTGGATTTAAACTGAGTTCGAGTCAGTTTTCCCATTTGACAGGGTTTACATACAAAGTCATATGGTTTTGATATCTTAGGAAAATCTTTTACTGCTCCATTGTTTCTAAGCTTGATTAAATGATCAAAATTCAAATGTCCAAGTCTTCTATGCCATAGCCAACTCTCATCATACTTGCTTAGATGACACTCTTCCTTATCTTCTTTCAAAACATAGACATTGTTTTCTATTCTTATACCTTTGGCAACCAATTGTCCTGAAGATACAAATTTTATTTTGCAGTCTTTAGAGGTGAAAACAACTTCACATCCTCTGTCACATACCTGACTAACACTAAGAAGATTATGCTTCAAGCCATCTACAAACAATACATCTTGAGCTTTTCCTTTACTTTCAGACTTACCAACCCTTTGCCTCTAATTTTCCTTGGAGCATCATTTCCAAAAGTTACATCTCTTGATTTGTGTTCGCTCAGAGATAGAAATTTACTTTTATCCCCAGTCATGTGTTTGGAACGTCCACTGTCAATATACCAGGGGTCTTTTTGTCTTTGAGCAGAAAGCACTAACCCACACTGGTTGTTTTCTTTCTTCTTCCATACTTTTGCCTTTTTAACTGAATAATCTACTCTTGAATCTGATTCATCATTCTTTAAATAGCGTTTTGTGGCTTTGTGTCCAAAATTATGACAAATATAACATTCTGGCATGTTGTACAACAACTCAAAAGAATTGATATTTCTAGCATGAGCTCTTCTTCTAGTTGGAGATGGAATAGAATGATGCTCTTGTTGGCTCATTGACTGTTTCACTTTATGTTGCAGCATTTGGTTATTGCTAAACATTCTTCGTTGTATGTTTCTAAAGTTAAAAAACACAATTTACAGCTTTATGACCAAAGTCAGAACAACAATAACAGTAACCATTGAAAAAAATTTGGTACCTAAATTTTCGCTGTTTTCTTGAAATAGATTGCCTTGTCATTATGTTCTTTACCTCTTCTTCATGCTTTCTTGACTGCAGAGCACTGTTATCTGTTCCTGTAGATATATCATCTTTACCACTCATTAGTTTAACTTCACTGTTGTTTTTATTCGCTTCAGCTTTGATGAAATTTGCTGACTGTGTACTTTGGCTGATTGTTGTTTTGAAAGTTAATCACCTTAGTTGTTTCCTTGTTTTCTGATTGACTGCTACTTGTACCTTCTTCATAACCTATACCAGTCTTGTTCAAAGGATATCTTTGCTTACTCGAGATGTTAATTAGTTCTTCTGAAGCTTTAATAATTGACAAGTTTTGATGATAGAGAGATTGAAATTTCTCCAATTCTTTTCTGAATTTCACTACTTCTTCCTCCAATGCTTCACATCTCATCTTTTTCTGTGATAATTGTTCTTTTAGAACATCGCTTATTTTCTTTGCTTCTTCTAGTTGTACCTTTAACACGATACAATCTGTACTCGATTCTTTAACATTCTTTTCATACTGCATTAGCAATTGTTTTTGTTTTCTCTTCTTTAGTCTGAGTTTGTCAATTTCTTCCAATGCACTAATCAACTCACCTTCCATATCAACTACAACATCTTCATCGTTCATATCACTTCCAGCATATTCATCTTCAAGATCTTCTATGGCCATAAGCGTAAAATCATTCAATTTATCTTCACAAGATGACTCACTGTCCGTAACTTCTGAGGGATCAACATCATTTGCACACAAACTTTTCTTTTTGTAGTTATTGTTTTTATTGTATCTCTTAAATGTGTGTTTCTCTTCAGCAACAGAATTCTGATCTTTTTCCTTATAAGGGCATATAGATGCAAAGTGCCCTACCTTACCACGGTTGAAACATTTAAAAGGCAACTTCCCTTTATATTTTCCTAATCCAATTTTCAGTCTTCTTACAAATTTTGCCTCAATCTCTTCCATTTCAGAATCTGCATGTTTGTCTACTTTAAAAGAAGCTTCTCTAATGGTAGATTTATCTTTACTGATCCTCATTTCATAGGCGGTTAAAGTTCCTAGAAGTTGGTCAATAGATAAGGTTTTCAGATCATTCATTTCTTATATTGCAGAGACTTTTGGATTGAACTTATCAGGTAGAGATCTCAAAATCTTTTGAACAAGAGGAGCTTCCCCAATCTTCTCACCAAGACCCTTCATGGCATTCACAAGTTCTTCAACTCTTAAGAAATATTTACTAACAGCCTCATCCTCATTCATCTTTAGCTGTTCAAATTTCAGTCTGTAAGTTTGAAGTTTGGCATCATTTACTTTTCATTTCCTTCATAGCTACTAATGAGTTTATCCCACATTTCTTTTGCAGATTCAAAATGCATTACCTTTACAAACTCAACTTCTCAAAGACCACTCAGTATAGCATTCATTGCCTTTGCATTAAAACTAAACTCTAGCTTATCATCTTTGGAAGCTAGTACAATAGGTTTCGTATATCCAGTTTCTACCACTTCCCAAACATCAGCACCTAAGGACATTAGGTATGTTCTCATTCTAACTTTCCAAAAAGCAAAATTTGTTCCATCAAACAGAGGAGTTTTATTGGTTGAACCATCATGGCTTGTCATGTTTAAGCTTATCGGATCTTCCTTAGACTAAAGGAACCTGCTCTAATACCAATTGTTGAAAGTATTCAACTAACTAAGAGGGGGGGGTGAATCAGTTAATTTATGTGCTTAAACAATCTTATACAATTTTAAAAAACTTTTATCCTTGAAGTTTTATGACAATCAATTGTTATGAGGAATTCAATATTCATTCTTTATTAGCAAAAACTCTGTTGCAGCAGATTTAACATGTAAAGCAAACCATCATCATTCAATCACACAAAATACACAGAGGCATAGATTTCATGAGGAAACCCATAAAGGGAAAAAACTCTTCTTCTTAGGATGTCAGGAAAGCTTCAACTTCTGTACATCTTCTCTTTCTTTGAGCTCCTACTCAAATGAGGCTACAACCTCTGAATTACAAGCACCGACTTGTAAAGAGTACCAACTCTCAAAGTTCTTCAGCACCCACTGAATCTTGAGGACAACAATCCTCCCTAGCACCACCCTACCACCCTATTTTGCTAGAATTACTTTGAATCAATACAATACAATGATATTGATATAACGATGCTTACCACTTCATCTCTGTTTTGTTCTTATGCTCTGCTTTCATTCTGCTATACTCGGCATTTGTCTTCATTCTTCTTCTTGTTTTCTTTATCTCTACTTCTCATTTGTTCTGCCTCTGCTACCCATTCTCTATTCCGTTCATTGTCCGGTCTTTGGTCTGTGCATACTTGGTCTCTGCTCTTCACTCTATCTCTACTTCAGATCATTCTTCTTTATTTACCGAGCTCAGTATCTCAACTAAACGGCTAACATATACAGTTCGCTTCAGCTCACCTTTATACACATACACCTCAACTGCTTCAGCTTCCCAACCTTTCGTATTCCTGATCAAGAATCAGTCATCATTCTATAACTGCCTGTGACCGTTAGATTATACACAACGTTTTTTGACATTTTCATGATTTACGCCTTTAAGCGCTTCACAAACTTCCTTTGCCATCAGTCGTAGCTGCCATGAACTAGAGAAGTCAATCGTCATAGCAGTCATGAACAAAAGAAGCCATCCGCACATCATTGTAGCTCGGAAGTCAAGAACCAATCTTCATACAAAAGCTCAACACTATCAACCTGCACAGCTTGATTTGGGGGAGTCAACATCAACCGTTGATCTATAATCTGTCTTCATCGGAACCGTCCAAACTTGAAAACTTTAACATTCTGCTAATTCTTTCAACTCTGATCGAGCGAGCATCCTCAAAACGCTGAATTCACCTTGTCTGTCAATCAACCCCATCTCTTATCGTAACAGTCGATCTGTGTAGCCTCTACCACTTTCCGCAAATTGAAATCCTGACTTTTTCCGCGCTAGTTCAATCCACAGAATTATCCACGACCATAGATCTATCTCCGCTCCTTTCTCAACCACCCGATCTTTCCATCAATTAACCTATTCCACGATTTGAAAAAGTTTCTTCATCCAGGCATGTTCAACCCGCGGAATGTTTCAGCACCGTGGATCTTGCCTTGTGTCGATCTCAGCCCTTCAAAGTTGCACTTTTTAACGGACTCCGCAAATACAAAAACTTATTTCTACCTTGCATGTCCGATCCGCAGAATTTCTTTCCACCATTGATCTTCATCATCTTAAATCTGAATGCCATCAATGACAACCAGAAAACCTCTGTGTCAGTCTAGCCAACAATCTCCCCAACACCAAGAAGCTTGGAGAGGAGGGTGTGAGAAGCACTCAGGCAAGAGGAGTATAAGATTGAGCTTTTTCTGAGAGAGAAGATCAGTCCAAGGTGAGGGCACGGGTTCCAAGGCAAGGGGCTCGATTTCCTGCGTAAGGGCACAATTTTCTATGCAGTGGGAGGCACACTTGTGAAGAGAGTCTGCATGCTTTGCAAGGAGAAATTTCCTGGACTGCCCAAAACTGTTGGGTGTATTTTTCAAGGGAGAAAAATGGCACAAAGATCAAGGTTGTAACAGCATACAGTGGAGAGGTCGTACTGCAGTTTTGTACTGGTGTGGGCCCATTTTCCAAGCAATGGTTGTTTACTACAGTGCAGAAGAGAAGAAAAATTGGGCTCACATACCAAGGAGAAATGTTGTTCATTCAGTCTGGACAGTGAGGTCGTACCAGGCAAAGTGTTGTAGTTGACTATACAAGCATTGGCACATTTTCAATGGTGTAGAAGTGCATTGTTTTCAAGGTTCTGTCCTGTGCATTGAATGTTGTTGTTTATCTCTGTTGTACTGAAAATTTTCTCTCTCATGCTCAATAAAAATCTCTTGCAACTGGTTTTCCCCCTAGGGGATTTTCTAGGGTCAATTTTGACCAAAATTCTTGAGTTTGATATGTTTTGACAGTCTGTTATGCTGCAAATTTACTTCTAATACAGTATATCAGCTACAAAATTTATTAATTAATGCTTGTGAAAAGTACATGCGATTTGGTTACTGTTAATGCCTGATATCAATGGTACTTGAAGTGTTTGATGAAAATCCCAAGTGATTGTGTGTAAGGCAGAGGTCTGATTTTTGTCATTTTTCTACATGGTATCAGAGCTAGGGCTCTGAGAAGGCAGTGGACTTTAGTGTGGCAGCTGTAGGTGCATGTGTTTCGCTGATTGTGACAGCTGAGTTGAAGTTTGGCACAGGAGGGCAGAGATTGCCTTGTCTTGCTGGCTGAGTTTTTTTACTTGCAAAGAAAGAAAATTTTGGTCACCAAGTAGATTTTCTTATTTGCATTTTCAGTGAGATGGCCACTAGGTTGAGGACAGAGGATAGGTTGGCTGGGGCAGCCAACTTCATTCCCTGGAAAAAAAGGATTGTGATGATACTGCAGGAGAATGAGCTATGGGACATCGTGAATAGCACTCAAGCTAATCCGGTACAAGTACCCGCTTCTACAGATGCAGCAACGTTGGAAGCATTCAACAAGAAGGACATCAAGGCTAAGAGGAATCAGGATTATCCTTGATGCGGTGAAGGACCGTGTCATTACTCATGTGACTGGTAAGGATCATGCCAATGAGATGTGGGATGCCTTAACCAAGTTGTACCAGAGTTTGAATGAAAACTGGAAGATGGTACTAAGAAAGAAGTTAAAAAGCATCAAGATGGCTACATCTAAAAATGTTGCATCTTACCTTACTAGGATCACTCGGGTGAAGGATGAGCTTGGAGCAGTTGGGGAGAAGGTTGAGAGCAGTGAGCTAGTGCGGACAGCCTTTGAATGGCGTGGTCAAGCCTTGTGTTGTTTTTGTGGAGACCATTGTGGCAAGGGAAAACATGCCTTCCTAGGACCGTCTTTGGGATGACTTCATTTAGGAGGAGACCCAAAGGTAATATGTGCAGGACAGTTCATCAAACAGTAAGGAAGATGAGGAGAATGTAGCCCTTACAACTAAGGGAAAGAAGAAAAAGGGAGGCTTGAGCAGTGGATCCAAGTCCCGAGAAGGACATGAGCAAAGTGAGATGCTTTGTTTGCCAGGGTTATGGTCACTATGTTGGGCAGTGTCCCAACAACAAGAAGAACAAGAAAAAAGAAGAGTCTGAGGCCCCCACTTCAACTAAAGTGGAATATTATGCAAAGAAATTCAAGAAGCAATTCTCGCTTGTCTCAGTTCTTTCAAGCAGCAATATAGTTGAGTGTTCGCATACTGGAGCATGGTACATAGATGGTGGAAGAACACGCCATATGATGGGAACACAAGCAATGTTCCTAGAGTTGACAAATTTAGACAGAGTTATACTTGCGGAGGATGGGTATGACGGCACCCATGCCATAGGAGTTGGAAGTGTTATATTCCAACTCGAGTCTGGAGGTTGGCGGAGTGCTGCTAGTTCCAGAGTTGAAAAAAAATTTGCTCTGTGTCAACTCCGTAAGATGATGGATATGCAATCCTTCACTTGGAAGGACGAGTTTTCATGTACCCGGTGAGTGGAGGCTTGGGTGCAACGAGATCGCTAGGCATCCGAGATGGCAAGACATAACAAGTATTTGGTCGACCTGTGGATGGTGAGTCTAGTGGTAGATCAGGCTAAGCGGCAGTAGTGGTAGCAGCCAATGGAGAGGATTCTTGCAGCTTTGTGAGGAGACCGAGCCGACATGAGATGACTCTTGAGGATGAGCGAGAGAGTGAGCAGAACTCTTAGTTCAAAGTGGTTTGCCATAGATCTCTAGCACATCATCCAGAGCAAATGGTGAAAGGACTTCAAGTTCAGAGGGACCTTCAGTCGTTCGAGAGCAGAGGTTAGAGACAAATCCAGGTGGAACTGATGCCAACAGTACCTCCCTTGCTAAGAGGGAGTGTTAGCATTTTGTAGCTTGGAGGTACTCCTACATTAGGTCCCTAGGTGCATGGGTCCGATACAATGTTATCAGAACCGGACCGGTGGATGAACCGGCCCTCCCCGAGAACCGGAACCGGACAAAAACCGGAAAAAAACCGGAAAAAAACCGGAGCGAAAAACCGGTTAAGCAAAAATACATTAAATATTCACATTTTCAATAAATATATATATATTCATGTGCATCCATGTCAATTCAAACAATTATACACAAATATGCAAAGTTTCTCATGTATATAGCGAGTAAGAGTGTAGAAAACAACAATAGCACCGAGTGCAAATACATATCTGATGAAAAGTACATCCACACAGAGGCTATAAAATTTAAATGGCCTCTAAAGTCAAAATATAAGCAACAGGATGAGCAATTTACAATACATAGTCCAAAACTCTGGCCATCCAACTGTGTCTTCCTTTCTCTGGAGAGATAGAAAGCTAACTTTCTCTGGAGAGGAAGAAATCTACTGTGTGTCATATGTAGCCGGTATTAGACATACTCAAATATAAATCTAATCCCAACCTGTAGCACATACAACCTGCCCCAACAATGGAGCAAAGGGGCACCGGAATCTAATCTAGCAGCCTACACCAAGGCTAGGACAAATGCATGTATACTTTTATAGAGTAGAAAACGAAATGTAGCCGGAGTAAGGGAAATCTCTCATTCATTATAATAAATATATTCTCCTCTCGGTCTTAAGGAGGATATTGCAATGCCCTTTATCAATCAAAATGAAAGTTTGCACAGCTAGCCAATCCCGATCCCGAGTTCTTACCCTGACTGCACAGTCCCAAGTTCGATTTAGCATCCACGACTCCACAAGCAAGCCGGTTGTTGCTGCAAGTGATAACCCAACTCAACTCTTCCACGATAACCCACGAATGATTGAGAAATATTACGGAGGGTGGGCTTCCATTTATAGATGTCCAATGTTGAATGGACCATAAATCATCCAAAAGGCCGACACTGTGTATAATAAGAAAATAAAATTTTAAAGTTCCATTTAAAATAATAAAAAAATCACGTTATTTTTGGCTTCGGAGCTTCACGTCGGAACCGGTCGGTTCAGGGTTAAAACCGTCGGTTTGGTGCAAGTGGACCGGTTCAGAGCAAAACCGGGCGGTTCAGGGTTAAAACCGGGCGGTTCAGAGCAAAACTGGCGAAAAACGGTTCAGACATGCCATTCGAGCCGGTGTTTTGTGTAAACCGGTCCAACCGGCCGGTTTTTTCAAAACCGGTCCGGTTCCGATAACATTGGTCCGATATGATGTAGTCTCATTAAATGTCATAAAGTGACTTTATGAGAGCATTTATTAAAGTACTTTATGATATGACTTTATAATTTGAAAGTGAGATGTACTTTATTAAGTTTATAAAGTGACTCTTAAATTATAAAGTGTATATAGATATTTAGGGTAAAAAGTGACTTTTCAAAAGGAAGAAATTTTATAAAGTTGTGACTTTAGAGATTTAAGTCATCTTAAAAATAAATCTGAGCCTTACATCTTGTGGGCCAAGATCTAATCTCAGCCATAAAAGTTGAAAAGACAAGGAGATACCCTAATGAGGAAAATAAAAAGAGTGCACGAGACTTCATTTTTTTATTCAACCAAGAGAAGTTGGAGAGTGAGGGGCACGCACTTCAAGAAGCTTGGAGAGGAGGGTGTGAGAAGCACTCAAGCAAGAGTGTAAAATTGAGCTTTTTCTGAGAGAGAAGATCAATCCAAGGTGAGGGCACAAGTTCCAAGGCAAGGGACTCGATTTCCGGTGTAAGGGCATGATTTTCCAGGCAGTTGGAGGCACACTTGTGAAGAGAGTCTGCATGCTTTCCAAGGAGAAATTTCCTACATTGTCCATACAACAGTTGTTGGGCATATTTTTCAAGGGAGAATGGCACAAAGATCACGGCTATAACAACATACAGTGGAAAGGTCGTACTGTAGTAAAGAAGGAATTGTACAATAGTTTTGTACTGGTGTGGGCACATTTTCCAAGACTTTGTTAGTGATTGTTTACTGTAGTGCAGAAGAGAAGAAAATTTGGGCACACATACCAAGGAGAAATGTTGTTCATTCAATCTGAACAGTGAGGCCGTACCAAGCAAAGAGTTGTAGCTGACTGTGCAAGCATTGGCACATTTTTCAAGGGTGTAGAAGTGCACTATTTTCGAGATCCTGTCCTGTGCATTGAATCTTGTTGTTTATCTCTGTTGTACTGAAAATTTTCTCTCTCATGCTCAACAAAAATCTCTTGCAACTGATTTTCCCCCTAGGGGAATTTTCCAGTAAAGTTTTGACCAAAATTCCTGAATCTGATATGTTTTGACAGTCTGTTGTTTATTAAGTTTCTTCGCTGCAAATCTACTTCTAGTACAGTATATCAGATACAAAATTTATTTATTAATGCTTGTGAAAAGTACATGCGTTTTGGTTTATTGTTAATGCTTGATATAAGTGGTACTTGAAGTGTTTGACGAAATCCTAAGTGACTGTGTGTTGTCCACCGATTGCACACCAGCAGCAGAAATCTTCTGAAAGCTGTCTCTTCACTTGAGAAAGTGGGAGAGGTGTGACCTTGGGGGCAAGCACAGAGCTAGGTACTGTCACCTACTCCTAGCTCCTCCGTTTAGGCTAACTCCTAACGAAGCCAAGGGGGGTAGTCCCTAACAAAGAGTTTTCTATGGCTCAATGTTTAAGTTAATTTTTAGATGTTTCGGATGCAAATGGGTGTTGTTTAGGAGTTATTGTGATTTAAGATGATTAATGTGATGAATTTAACACAAGACAAAGCAATCCACGTTGCTATCATTGGAATTGAAAGATAGACAAATATTTGAGAGCTTCATGAAATAGATAAAGCATTCACAGCTATGTAGCACGGGAACCGTTCCCGGCTTTTAGGAAACTCGTTCCCGAAGTTCCGACGTTCCAGGGAACTTTGGAACTTGTAGGAAACTTTCCCAATCCAACGGAAACCGTTCCGAATGGTTGGGAACTTAATGGGAACTTTTACCCTCTAAAATCGAGAACTCGGGGACTTCTTTTTGCGCGTTTCCTTCATTGGGAACTTCCACGCATTCATGATCGCCATGTTGGTTGGTAACAACATTCCTATTTCTTTGCGATAGTACATATATAAAAATTCTCTAGAAAACTAAGTTGCAATAAAAGTTTTTTCGTGCTACCTTGTCGAGTTGGTGCATTGATCTCTATTTAATGCCCGTTCTAGAGTAATCACTCATCCCTACGCTGAATTGCACTTATCGAGCTAATCAATAATAAATGTAAATCTATTTTGATTTTTTATATATTATTAAATAAAAGAAAATAAATTTATTTATTTTACTATTTACTTTATGAATAAAAAATAAACTTTTAACTAATAGGAAATGGTTTTAAATCTTACTTTAAATCTAAATTCATATATTACATTTAAATAAAAAATATCTTGATTTTTATTTTATAATAATATAAATTTGAAAAATTATATACCTTTGCAAGTTTTGTAAACATATAATATTCTAATAGATTTTAATCATAGTTGACACAAAACTAAAAACTTACCCTATACATATAGCCACAAATATAGGAACTATAATTTCTAAAAGTCCCCACTTTAGAAAGAGCTTACCTTATATAATCAATGATGTGGATGGTAATCTAGATTTTATTGCCATTTCCATCTGCCAAGAGGTTCTAATTACAACCCTAATACAAGGGATAAGTTAAGTCCTTTGATTTGTGTTAATGTTTCTTTTTTTCTCTATGTTTCTTCTCTTCTCATGTTTTTTTAATTATTTTTTTTATATATTTTTAATATATATTATTGGCGTTCCCAACCTGCCGTTTCCTGCAAATTTGGGGGAAACTTCTAGACGTATCCGACACTCGTACCCACGCTCCGTAAGTTCCCGCGTTCCGAAAACTTGTGCAACATAGATTCACAGATATGATTTATAATCAAACATTCGATGGACAAATGACCCAGATTATCAACAATGCTAAAAGATGGGACCAATGCCTATGGAGTTAACTTATCAGAGATGCTTTGAGTGTAAATATGTGAATCCCAAAAGATGCCAGTGAATGTTAGGTTTTGCAAGTGCTCTTGGTAAGTTTTAAGAGTTTTTTGTTTGTGATCTTCACTTATGGTGGCTGGATGTCCTAACCGGTAATACCTTCAGTGGCTCCGTTCGAAGACATGACGGACCTGTCTGGGGTCAAAGGTAAGTGTTCAATAACTTAACTACCAGTGCCCAGATTAGGTAGCCCGACGCCCACACTTGGAATTTGCCCACATGCCTCGGTATTTATCGAACAACGTCGGTGCGTTGGTTATGGGGAAAAGTTTTAGCTAAGTTCCTCTTGTGGGGTTTAAAGATCCAATGTCGTTTCTGGGTATTCCAATCGAAGATCGGTCCGAGCATACTCCGGCAAGGAAGGAAGGGGGTTAATTAATTAAAGGGATGTGAGTTGCGAATTTTATTAAGTTAATTAATTAAAACTCTCCAACAGAGAGCGCTCTTGACCTCGTCTTATGACAGTGGTTCAAGAGACTTAGTTAATCTATATGCTTGATGCAAGGATATGCAGTGGGAATGCTCTCCGATAGAGAATGTTCTTGACTTGGATTACGGCAAGTTCAAGAGACTTTCAAGATTAATAAATTTAATTTATTAAACAATGAAAAGACAACTCTCCGATAGAGAGCACTCTTGATCTAACTTATGGTGTGATTCAAGAGATTTGCACAGTTGATTTACTTAGAATGGTAGACAATTTAAAACAGAGTAATCGACTTAATTAATGATCTAGAAGTGATGAATCAACAATTAGTGATCTAAGCATGAGATATAATCAATGATGAAAACAAGCACTAATCTAAGCATACACACAACACAAGCCTCCCCAAATGGGGGAGGATGAGAGTGGAGACTTAAAAACCCCACTCAAACACAAGATTTTTTATTAAACTTTGTACAAAGTGCCTTACGGATATTAATCCTTGAAAGGACTTTTCAAATGAAAGCAAAATCACTCTACTTAATATTAGGACTTGTGTAAAAAAGGAGAGTACTTTTACTTTTACTTTTAGCTTTTCTCAAAACTTTTCAAAAAAGGGAAGAGGAAGTTTGAAAGAGAGAGAAAGGGCAAAGTGAAAAGAGGGCTAAAACAAAGGAAGATGAGGGAAAGAAGGCAAGAAAACAAAAGGAGGATCAAAACCAAAGAAGAAGAAAAAAAAGGCAGTCAACTATGAAGCTAAAGGAAGACAAAAATTTAAGAAAACGGGACAGCGAAAGAGAAAACAAATGGCTGTCATAAAAAATGAAAAACAGGACAGCGAACAAAAAGTGGACAAAAAGGCCACAAACAAGGTTGAAGAGGGCCCAAAAACTAGGGAAAAAAAAGGGCAAAAAGGAAGAAAAACTAGGGCATGCTAGGGCTGTCCAAAATGGAGAAAAGGGGTGGCAAAATATTGAAAAAACGGGGCAGCGAAGAAAAACAAGAAGAAAATACACACAACAATGTGGAAGGAGGCCAAATCCAACCTAGAAGAAAGGGGAGAAATCACTAAATAACAAATAAAGAGTGGGATCAACCTCCGAACAAGGTGACCACTAGAAGCACTAGTCCCGAAACCGTCCAGACTAGCTGAATGTACGCAAGGATGCTAATGGGGAAAGAGAAGTAGCCACAAAATAATGTGGCACTTGGGATCAAATCCCAAGCTACCATCTCAAGTCAAAACAAACATGAGATACATGGACAAAAAGTAGAGAAGAAAAACTTTAAATAAAACCTGGAAAAGTTGACCGGGAAGATGTCTTTTGTTTGATGATGGATGAGGCAAAAATGATTGTACTTCTCAATCTTCCTAAAAGAGAATGACTTCTTGTGGAACCTGCAGAATGAATGTCAACCATGAAAGAGCCCCTGTATACCAGACAACACCTGAAAACAACACAGCTTCAAGAGAAA
>LPNX011066023.1:303152-316729 GCA_001517045.1 Pseudotsuga menziesii
CTGCCTCTCATTGTCATAGTAGATCATTGTGGGATCCAACTCCTGATCAAACAATCCTGCAAGTAACTTGCGAAGCCAAATGACCTCACAACTCATTGCACTAGCTGCCATATGCTCTGCCTCTACTAAGCAATGTTATCAGAACCGGATCGGTAATCGAACTGGCAGAAACCAAAATGTGAACCGGACCAAAACAGATAAATAAATAAATAAAAACAAGAAAAAAATCAGTCGACCAAAAAATACATAAATATTCATATTTTGTAAAAAACATATATATTCGTGTGTTACCACCTAAGTTGTACTTAGTGGTTTTTTATCAAGTGAGCCTGGTGAACCAAACAAAGATGATTTGTTCGAACTTCAGAAGACCTTCAGAATTGCTTCTAGGAAGTGCTTGTTGTACTATATCACATGTTCATACCCCGTAGGAGAGTTGTAATAAAATGTTCTAGCATGGTAGTGTCTGTAAAAGACTCAGTCTCTTGGACTTTATTTGTCAATCCGATCAGCCCAAAGTGTTTTTTCCCTTGGTTATTATTGGTTGTTGAATAAACGATTGATAATTTCTAAGTTTTTCACTCAATACCTCCAAAGTTGGGTGGTCGGCTTGGCATTTAGGCCTATTGAGGTTATTAGAGTCTATGTGTCAATGTATAAACATGCTAGGCATTATGGTCGAGTCATATGAACATGTCTAAGTCCCCCTAGGTTTTAATTTTTTTAATTTTTTAAGTTTTTTTTAAGTTTTAATTTTTCCAAAACTTAGGCTATTTTTTGATAGTCTAAATGGAAAAATTGGTTTTGTAATAAAAGTGGGCTCAGAAATCAGTTTCAGTCATGGGGGTGCTCATTTTCTAACTCAGAGCACCAGGTAAACCCATACACCCACTTTTCCTAAGTTTTGAGTGATTTTTCCATCACTCAAGTGAGAAAATCCAAAAAAATCAAATACTAATTAATTTAATTAAATAATGGAGCAAATCCAAATTCCTAAATCAGTGGATTTTGCTCCGTTTTGACTGAAGTCAGTCTCATCGGCTTCAGATTGACTAGAGTTGACCATTCCTTGACAGAAGGAGTTGATCTAGGCTGAAGAGGGAGTGCACCACAGCATGCATTCTTGGGATTTGCGCCCTCTCTCTCTCCTCCACACGTGTGGGCTCATCTGGATGTGTTTTGGTTGATGTTTCAGTTAACCGGTTGATGCGTCAGTCCGATTAGCACTCCGATTGTCAGTTACACTCAGTCAGACTCAGATTGGACTCAGATCAAGCTCAGCTTGACTCCCCATGCAGCTGCAGTCCCTCTCTCCTTGAGAATTGCGCCCCCTCTGGGCTAGGGTTTCAGTTTTTGCTATAAATAAAGCACAGTTTCCTCCTTTCCAAGCTATAGTTAGAGTTGGATTGAAGGGCTTGCTAGTTGTAATTGATACAGTATTTTATAATTTTGCTACATTAAAAAAGCTTTGGAGGCTAATGGTGTGGTGCAATTGTGTGTGGGCCATTATTGTCTGATCTTCATGAGGTAATCTGTGTATTGTTTCAAAATTTTGCATCTTGAATTATGAATCTGGTTTAACAAAGATTGCTCCCAATCATTGGAAATAGAGGGATATAAGTAAGTTTACTTGTTTCTTCTATGTTGAATACATGTACTTAAAGATCTAGATCTGACATGTTTATAAGTTTATATGCATGTAGCTTTAGCCTTGATTTATGTGTAATCACCAGATCTCATTGGTTTGCAAGTCTTTGATTGATTTACAGGTTGCTTGGTTGGGAAGAATCGTGGATCTAGTTTGACTCCACATTACTTTCAACATCTCTAAACGACAAAGTCCCTCGGCACCCCACTACGAAGCCTTTTGGCTAGTTCCTTGCGGCAACAAGTTTTTCCTCTCCATATCTCTTCCACCCTCTAAAATTTAAAATTTTACCTAGTTACTTGGTTCATAGCTTTGATTTGTTCAGATCTATCATCATAGAGTGACATTTAACATAGATCTGTCTTCTTAAAGCTCATAATCTAGATCTTGTTCTTAAAAAAGGTTTCATAAGCATTCTAGATATAGCTTTGGGGAAATCGTCTTTTTTGCATGGCATTTAAAAAAAAAATTGTAGCTTGCATGCATTAGATTTCTTTTTCGTAATTTAAAAGATAAATCCAGCAATCAGTGCACATCATATTGGCTGCCCAAAAGGCAGGCCAAGATCCCAAGGAAAGCTTGCTTTCCTTGATTCCTTTTTCACCCTTTTTTTAAACTAGTTTTAACTTAGCTGTTTTCGGTTAAAAGTGGGCTGACCCAAAGGTACTTTCAAAGTGCTTTTGGACATTATTTCAGTTTAATAAGCTTGCTGGTTTTTAGCAGGTATAACAGAAAAGAGGAGGAGGTGCTATCCAAAAAGCGACTTTTGGGCCATCAAGAACCCCCCAGGGGTCTCCCCTTTTCCCGAAATCTTTAAATTTTACACTTTGTAAGCTCTTGGGTTTGTTCTGTATAAGAACCAAGAGGCATTATATCAGTTTTCTGATATTGTAACCGCTAGATTCGCGTCCTTTTTCCTTTTTTGCATTTTTCCTATTTTTTGCTCTAGATTAGTTTCATTTATGCAAAATAGTGTACTTTGATTACTTTCATCATATCTTCCATATTATAAAGTCAAAGTAACTTGAATACTTACCCCACGAATCCCGATTGAACCAAAAGGTGAAAGAGAATCGTGGTAGATCTAATTAGAGAACCTGTGGTTTGTTTTATTTTTGTTGCCTCATTATTCACTGTTAATTTCTGCAAGCAATCATTTAAAATCAACCCCCTCCTTGATTCCCCGAAAAGAGGTTCTTGGAGGGTTTTCTTTTTTAATAAAAACACATAGATTAAAATTTACAAAAAATTACAAAGACTCCAGTGTGTATGCTCTGCGTTTTTAGCAGGTATAACAGAAAAGAGGAGGAGGTGCTATCCAAAAGGCAACTTTTGGGCCATCCGGAACCCCCCAGGGGTCTCCCCTTTTCCCGAAATCTTTAAATTTTACACTTTGTAAGCTCTTGGGTTCATTCTGTATAAGAACCAAGAGGCATTATATCAGTTTTCTGATATTGTAACCGCTAGATTCGCGTCCTTTTTCCTTTTTGCATTTTTCCTATTTTTTGCTCTAGATTAGTTTCATTTATGCAAAATAGTGTACTTTGATTACTTTCATCATATCTTCCATATTATAAAGTCAAAGTAACTTGAATACTTACCCCACGAATCCCGATTGAACCGAAAGGTGAAAGACGATCGTGGTAGATCTAATTAGAGAACCTGTGGTTTGTTTTATTTTTGTTGCCTCATTATTCACTGTTAATTTCTGCAAGCAATCATTTAAAATCAACCCCCTCCTTGATTCCCCGATTGAGGTCCACTTGGACCGAAAGAGGTTCCTGGAGGGTTTTCTTTTTTAATAAAAACACATCGATTAAAATTTACAAAAAATTACAAAGACTCCGGTGTGTATGCTATGCGTTTTGGCTGCGGTTCGTCCGATCAGTCAAGCTGCATCAAAAGCAACGTGAGGGACTAGATTAATTAGGTTTCACCTTCCCTAATTAACCACCATCAAGCGAAAATCCAACACCTCGATCAAACCGTAAACGGTGGCAAGATACCCAAAGGAAGTGGGAACTACTGGATAGTGACCTCGAGGTGCCGATCTCTGTTACACCCTAGCGAGTGTATTATGAACACAGTCTCAGAGACTCCATTCAGCCCACACATTCCTTGCGGGTAGCCATGAAGGTTTTATTTTTGGACATACTCCAAGTACCCCTCGGGTATATCTGGAGTCTCCCTTCGCCTAATTTAATCCACTCATTTGTCATATTAACTTAAAACGTACCAAGAGACAATTGCAAAACATTCACTCCAAGCACATGCAAGCACATTTAATCATTTTGCGACTCCATTTTAAAGCACTGGTTATTTGTTTACTTCTTTCGATATATATATTGTGTCATCATTGTGCTTACTTGTGTTTATTTTTCATCTTGTCATCTGTGGTTCTCAATTGTTAATTTCAAACTCCTAAGCAACTTATTCAATTTAATACCATCATACTAAAGTAATTAGCCTTAGTAACTTAATAGGGTCTACCCCCCTTGGCTTCGTTAAGAGTTGAGCCTAAACGGAGGAGTCAAGAACAAGGTGACAGCCTTGACTCGAGACTTGCCCCCAAGGACACACCAAGTGGCTTGAAGATTTCTGCCACGTCCCCCCCAGGTGTGTGAAAGGCGGCAACAATGTGCATACATATGAATCCAAACCATTAATACACAAATATGCAAAATTTCTTATATATATAGCAAGTACGAGTGCAAATAACCAAAATACATCAACAAAGAGGCTCTAAATGGTCATTAGAGTCCAAAAAAAAGGGTTTAGGGTTATGTAAGAATCTTTAAAATAGAGTTTTTATGTTTTTTTGAACTTTGAAAAACGTGGGTCCCTTTTCTTACCCCCAATTACGTAACTCACATAACCTAAAATACGTAACTCAAATCCTTTGCAAGATCAAAATATTATCAACAACATCCTTGCCTGCCAGAACCTTACCCTGCTTGAGTGGGTGGAGCCCATTCAATCTTTGTTACACCTGCGAGAAAATTTAAATAAATAAATAATGGAACACAGTATATTTCTATCTAAAGGATTCAATCTTCCCAACTAGACTGTATCACAGTTAGCTTTGTTAGAGTTTGCACTTTAATTCAATTATGTTAGATCTTTAAACAAAAAGATAGACAAGCACAGCAATACACAAGAACACAAAAATTTTCCTTGGGAAAACCATTAAGGAGAAAACCCCGCAACTTCTTCAAAAAAGTTCCACCACTTAGTACAATGTAAAAGCAAGAAAGAATAACCAAAGATAAGATGTCTTCAGTTGCTTCTTCTTCTCCTTCACCAATGCACTTGTCTTTCTCTCTCTTGAGTGAACTTGCTTGATGTGATGTGTTTTCAAATGGAGGAGGGCGCCTCCCTAGTTATACTTTACAAGTGACTAACCTAAAAACCTAACTGGGTCGACTTTCTAACCTAACAGGGTCCACTTCCCTCTTGGGAGACTCAAAATACAATTTACAATATTTCTTTTGGGGACTATTGCTTCGACTTACAACGAAGATTTTACCTCGATATTTTAGCATGACTAAATACAATAATTACATCCCCAGACAAAGAAAAAACATCTTCGACGGAGGTTCAATAAAATACAATAATAATATACAATAGAATATCTTCCGAAGTAACATTTTCAATACTCCCTCTTAACTAGAAAGGTATTCTCCCGACCCGGTCATCGTCACAATTGGACACGATTTCTAGACATCATCATCATCACTGGATCATCATCGTTGGATTATCATCACTAGAGCATCATCATCACTGCTGCATCAATTCTCATCTTGTCGACCATTGATTAGTGACATCTCTCGAACCTATCCGTCCTCAGAAGTTCTACAGAGCCAGCCCTGTTTCATGCTAGATGTAGGCCTAGATTACATCTAAGGTTTCATCAACATATCCGTACAGTGCCAGCCCTTTTTCATGTTGGATGTACCTCATACAGTGCCAATCCTTTTTCATACTAGATATACCTTGCAATGCTAGTCTTGTTTCATACTGAATGGATATCTCTGCAGTGCTAGTCCTATTTCATAGTGGATGCCTTCGCATGGGTCAGTCATGTTTCATACTGAATGCGGATCTCTGCAATGCTAGTCTTGTTTCATACTAGATGCGGATCTCTGTAGTGCCAATCCTGTTTCGTATTGGATGCCTTCGAAGGGTCAGTCATGTTTCATACTGAATGCGGACCTCTGCAATGCCAATCCTGTTTCATACTGGATGCCTTCACAGGGTCAATCTTGTTTCATACTAAATGCAGATCTTTGCAGTGTCAGTGTTGTTTCATACTAAATGCAGGCCTAGAGCCATCTAGAACTTCACATAGCCAGTCCTGTTTCATACTGGATGTGTCTTTCTGCAGGATTAGTCATGTTTCATACTGAATGCAGGCCTAGCACCATCTAGGACTTTCTTCTCTTGATGGACACCAATCACCACAACTCCAAGCTTGTCCCTGAAGTACTCAACTTCACTCTCACCAGAGGCTTAGTCAGAATATCGGCGGTCTGCTTGTTCGTCGCCACATACTAGAGCTTCACTGCTCCTCTCTACACCATATCCCAAATATCGTGATACTTGATCTCAATGTTCTTCGACTTGTCATGGAACACCGGGTTCTCGAACAACATCACAAAACTCTGGTTGTCACAGAAGATACAAGTCGCCTGTAACTCGAGATCAAATAAATCTGACAGTAGCTTCGAAAGCCATATTTCCTCACAACTAGCTAAACAAGCTGCAATGTACTCTACTTCACCTGTATTAAGTGCCACACTCAACTACTTCCTACTAAACCAAGAGATCACCCCGGATCCCAAACTAAAGCGACATCTTGAAGTGCTCTTCCTATTCGTGGCACTGCCTTCCCATCTAAATCAACATAACCGTGGAGGTTAATCTTCTGATCCGTCACATACTTGAGCCCATACTCAATTGTACCCCTCAAGAACTACAATATGTGCTTTGTAGCAATCAGCTGAACACGCCTTGGATCTGTCAGAAACTGGCTCAAGGTGTTCACAGTAAAGCATATGTTTGGCACACTGCCTTCCCAATCTGAATCAACATAACCGTGGAGGTTAATCTTTTGATCTGTCACATACTCGAGCCCATACTCGATTGTACCCTTCAAGAACTGCAATATGTGCTTTGTAGCAATCAGCTGAACACGCCTTGGATCTGTCAGAAACTGGCTCAAGGTGTTCACAGTAAAGCATATGTTTGGCCTTGTGTTCATCAAGTACATCAACGAACCAATCATCCACCTATACATGGTGGCATCAACTATCTCAGAAGAAGCATCACTTAATAGCTTCAAATTTAATGCCAAAGGTGTGGCAATAGCTTTGCAGTCCATCATTTTGAGCCTCTTCATAATCTCTATTGCATACTTTCCTTGTCCAAGGAGTATCCAATTGAATTCTACCACACCTCTAGTCCTAGGAAGTAGTGCATCATCCCCAGGTCCTTCATCTTGAACTCTGCAGCAAGCCTTCTTTTTGTATCTGCAATGAGCTCATCCTCTCCTGTCATGAACAGGTCATCTACATACAGTAGGAGTATCACTGGTCTTCCTTCCTCAACCTTTAAGTAGAGGTTGGAATTTGCTTTACTCTTAGTAAAGCCTAAGCTCGTCAAAAAGCTATCCATCATGCTATACCACGTCTTGGGTGCTTGCTTCAAACCATACAAGGATTTCTTTAACATGCACACATGAGTCTGTTTGTCATGTGTCTCGAATCCTAGTGGTTGCTCCACATACACTTCCTCTTCAACTACACCATTCAGGAAAGTCGTCTTGACGTCCACTGGTGTATCTTCCAATCCATTACTGCAATTAAGGCTAGTGTTGATCTGATGGAAGTGTATCTCCTTATTGGTGCAAATGTCTCCTCATAATCGATGCCTTCTTTCTGAGAGAAGCCACATGCCACAAACCTTGCCTTGTATTTTTTGATGCTACCGTCTACAACATGCTTGATCTTGTAGATCCATTTCGAAGATACTATAGACTTCCCTTCTGGTCTCGGAACTATCTCCTAGTCATCATTCTTCATAATCGACTGATATTCTTCGATCACGGCTTCCTTCCACTCCTTTTCGGCAAGTTCCTCATAGTTGGAAGGTTCATTATTAATGAAGTCGCACAATAGGGCTACATAGCTAGAGTATGGTCTTGGTCTTTTACTTTCTCTAAGTGTCCCATCTGGAGCGTCATACCTCTCTGCATCTTGAATAGCTTCACGTGCCCAAGCTGGTCTTCTCTTGTAGGAATTCTTCTCATGAGGTGGGTCTACAAGTTTCTAAGTTTCTGTCATGGTATGATCTTCATGGTTTTCTTGAGTCATTTCTTCCATAACTGTATCTTTGGTCCTGGGGACTTCGGGTTCTTCAACATCTTCAATGTGGAATTGCTTTGACTTGTTGTAAGTTGATACTTCATCAAAAGTAACATCTCTACTTGTCTCGAACTTCTTAAATCCTAGGAAGTATATTCAATATGCTTTTGATTCATCACTGTATCCCACGAATATGCCCTTCTTCCCTACAGGGTCTAGCTTTGTCCTCTTTTCTTTGGGGACATGAATGTACACAGGGCAGTCAAATATTCGGAGATAGTTGACTTTCAGTTTCTTTCCTGAGAAAGCTTCTTTTGGAGTCTTGTTATTCACAACACAGTGAGGTGTTATTTTGTACATACACTGTTGTTCTTGCTGCTTCTACCCATAGGTGCATTGGAAGGTCTTGGTCATGAAGCATCGCCTTTGTTGCTTCCATTATTGTTCTGTTCTTCCTTTCTGCAATGCCATTTTGCTGAGGATTATAGGGAGTTCTCATCTCACTCTTAATCCCGGACTCTCTGCATAAGTCTTTGAACTCGTCTGAAGTGAATTCGCTCCCATTGTCTGATCGTACGGTCTTGATTTTCTTTTCGATGTGATTCTCCACCAAAGCTTTGAATTCTTTGAACTTGTTGAAAACTTCATCTTTGCCTTTCAAGAAGTAAATCCAAGCTTTACGAGAATAATCATCTATGAAAGAAACATAGTATGCATACCTGCTTAAGGAATTGAATGACATGGGGCCGCATACATCTGAGTGGATTATTTCCAAGATTTCTTTCGCCTTGCTTTCACTGCTTGGAAATGGTTTCTTTACATTCTTCTCTTGCGCACATCCTTTGCAAGTGCCTTCATGTTTTGCTTGGAATTCGGGAAGGCTTTATACTGCTTTGCTTGCAATTGGTAGAGCTCTATAGTGTACGTGTGCAAGCCTATGGTGTCGTAGTTCACTTGGTTCTATAGAGTCATGAACAAAGGCTTGTTCTGGTTGTCCCTTTAACTTGTACAGACCTCCCTCTTGCTCTCCAATTATTGTTGCATCATCTATTGTTTTTCCTCTTGCCACATGAGTACTTGGCCATCAACAAAAGCAACATGGAATCCTTTAGCATCTAAAGCTGAAATGGAGAGGAGATTTTTCTTCAAACCTCGTACATAGAGAACATCCTGCATCTTCAGTGACTTGCCTAAGTCCAGCTTGTAAGACGCTTCTCCACTCCCTTTTATGGGATATTGATAGTCGTCACCAAGTTTCACCTTGTGAGGTGACTCATGTTCTAATAGGTTGATGAAGGATTCTTTGTATCCTGTCATATGCTTGGAAGCTCCATTGTCCACCAACCAATCATTGCTTCCATGGGTAATGGTACCAGTAAGAGTTGAGATCAAAACATATTCTTCATCACTTGAAGAATCTCCTCTCGTTCTCTCGCTTGTGGGTTCATCATCTTTCGCAATGTGTGCATGATGCCTCTTCTTCTTGTTTGCATTGGAGGATCCTTTATCTCTGGGACAATCTCTTGTGAAATGGCCTTTCTCGTCACATGTGTAGCATCTAAGATTTGGGTAGTCCCTTCTTGGTTTATGATTCTTTTGGAATCTCTTAGGCCTTTTGTGAGAGTGATCCTCCCTCTTTCCTTCATTCTTCTTTGCCTAAGCTATTAGAGCTTGATCATCGCTTGCTCCCATCTTCTCTTCTCTTGATACTAATCGAGCTTCTTCTCGAGTGCATTCCTCCCATAGTCTGTTAAACTTGATTAGTTTCTTTCTAGCACATATTCCTTGAATGAATGAGTTCCAGGACCTTGGAAGTCCATTCAAGGTAGTCATCACGATCTCTCCTTCTTCAACATTTTCTTCAATGGCCTCTAGTTGCTCCTTGATCTGAGAAATCCTAGTGAAGTGGGACTGAATGGTTTTTGAATGTTGGATCTTCACATTCTTGAGTTGATTCCTCAAGGTCATCTTTCGATTGATGTTCTTTCCTTCAAATAGCTTGGTCAAAGCATCGAGCATCTTCTTAGGAGTCTTCAATGATGATACATGAGTGATGAGGTTATCATTAATGGAATCTGCAATAATCCTTTTAGCTCTTATCATGGTCTTCTTGTGGTTTTCCTTTGCCTCTTCTCCCTCTGGTTCTCGAACCTCCTCATTGACATATTTGTCCAAGTCATTCTCCTCTAGGATAAGAGAGATTTTATACTTCCATGCTCGGAAGTTATCTACGCCTTCAAGCTTATCCTCAACCTTGGTGTGATTCATCATCTTGATATGAGAACATCAAATGGAAATAGCAATGAAATAGATCTTACCAATTTGAGATGCCCAAAGTGATTTTGGATTTGGCTGACCTAGGGTTCCCACAGAGAAACCCTAATTTTTCGAACTTAGAATCTTGAAATTTTGTCGAGATAGAAAGACGTGTGTCCTTGAGGCGAGTTAGCCTAGCCCTCTTTTCTTTATTCATGGAGAAAGTTGCTAGAACTTGGAAGCCCTAGTTTCCACAGCTACACAGTGCCTTCCTTCAGGATGGCTCTAATACCATGTTGGAGTCAACACTTTAATTCAATTATGTTAGATCTTTAAACGGAAAGATAGACAAGCACAACAATACACAAGAACACAAAGATTTTCCTCGGGGAAACCATAAAGGAGAGAACCCCACAACTTCTTTAGATTAGTTCCGTCACTTAGTACAATGTCAAACCAAGATAGAATACCCAAAGATAAGATTTCTTCAGCAGCTTCTTCTTCTCCTTCACCAGCGCACTTGTCTTTCTCTCTCTTGAGCGAACTTGCTTTATGCGATGTGTTTTCAAATGGAGGAGGGTGCCTCCCTATTTGTACCAAGCTTGAAAAAATCGCCGAAAAATCGGGAAAAATCGGTAAAATCACAAGTTTTTCCTCAGGCCGATTTTTCGCTGAGGAAAAATCGCGATTTTTTAAAAAATCGTGTAGGCGCAATTTCTTAGAAAAAATCGCAAATTTTGAGGAAAAAGCGCGGGTCGAGGGAAAAAATCGCCCAGGCAGGCAACCCGCGGCCTAGTAAAGGGAAAACGTGGTTTTTTTTTTCTCATTTGGCAAATGAGCTTGTTGGAAGTGGAGGAGAAGGGCTTGAGGAGACCACCAACACCTTTGGAGGCTTTCAAACACCATTTAGCATCTCAACCAAGGATTTCTGTGGAGCAAGTGTTGAAGGTATGTGCATTTTATCCATTGTTTTTCTATATTTTCCATGGACCGTTTGAAAGATTTCTTGCATATTTGTTTTACTATTTCGTTGCCTATTACTTGTCTATTTCTTTGCTATTTGTTTTTACTATTTTTCCATTGATTTCCATGCCCCAAAAAATGAAAAATAGTCCCAATGTAAATGGGGGTTTTAAAAAATTAGAATGGAAAATAGCATGCTTGTTTTTTTACTTCTTAGCCACCCTCTTCTTATCTTTCATGGCTTAAAATCTAAATTTAGAGGTATGATTTTTAAGCTAGAATGTTGCAATTATTTTTTAATGGAGTTTAATGTAATTTTTTTTTGTTTTTGTGCCCTAGGGTTGCATTTAAGTTGAAGGCTTGAAGCATTCCAAATTTCCAATTGCAAAAATGCCAAAGATATTGGACCCATTTTGGCAGTATGGTGAGCCCGAGGATGGCAACAATAGGCAAAATTTGACTTGCAAATTATGTGGGCGTCACATGTCGGGAGGGGTTAACAGGTTGAAATACCATTTAGCCAAACTACCTGGCCATGATGTTGGCCTTTGTACTGCAGTGACCCCAGAAATCATGAGAGCTGCCCATGATGCCATCCATGAAAAAATGAGAAAGAAGGATGAGATCGCTGCAAACAAAGCTGAGCTTGCAGCTTTTGGCCAAGCAAGAAGTTTAGGTGCATCTATATCTACCACTATCGGTGAGGGTAGTGGGAGGGGCTCCACAGCTTCACCTCGTGGGAGGGCGGGGTACACATCCCATTATGTTGGACCAGGCTCACAGCCTTCTATCAAGTCAGTTATAAAGAAATCAAAAAAGGTAGAAGCAGACAGGGTAATGGGAAGGTGTCTTTACTGGAGTCACATACCTCTTAGCATTGTTAAAAACAATCCATTTTGGCAGCTGATGTGTGATGCCATTGCAGTAGTTGGCCCAGGTTATAAAAGTGCCACCTTTGAGGAGTTGTGGGGCCCAATCCTTCAAGCAGAAAAGATGGACATCGGTGCTAGGTTGGCAGAGTTCAAGCAGTCATGGGAGAGCACTGGATGCACAGTCATGTCAAATGCGTGGACAGACGATAAGGGTAGAAGCCTTATCAACTTCTTGGTACATTGTCCTAGAGGTACCATGTTTGTGAAATCAGTTGATGCATCGTCACATGTAAAAGATGCGGCACTTTTATGTGAGTTGATGGATGGGTTCATCCAGGATATTGGGGCGCACAATGTTGTGCAAGTTATTTCAGATAATGCAGCTAATTATGCGGCTGCTGGCAGGATGCTTATGGATAGGTATCCCTCTTTGTTTTGGACTCCATGCGCTGCTCATTGCATTGATTTGATGTTGGAGGATATGGAGAAAATTCCCTTTATCAAGGTGGTGATTGATCAAGCTAGGGCCATCCCTAAGTTCATTTACAACCATGGTTTTGTTCTTAGTCTCATGAGGAGGCACACCAAAAACAAGGAGTTGAAGCGTCTTGCAAACACGCGTTTTGCCATCACATTTATTACTCTTCAGTCTTTGCTTCAATGTCAGTTTGAGTTGAAGCAAATGTTTGTTTGTGATGAGTGGCGTGATTGTGCTTACAGCAGGAGAGAGGATGGGAAAACCATTGCCAAGCTGGTGTACACTGATGCCTTCTGGGAAGGAATGGAGGAAGTGTGCTCGGTTAGTGAACCTTTAGTGAGGGTTCTGCGACTTGTTGATGGTGATAAGCCCGCAATGGGCTATTTATATGAGGCCATGGATAGGGCCAAAGAGACCATTCGGAATTTCTATGTGGGAAAGGGTACCCCAGGGCATGACAGGCACATGTTGTTATGGGAGTGGATTGATACTCGATGGACTGGGATGCTTCATCGACCCATTCATGTGGCAGGACTCTTCCTCAACCCCGCATTTGCCTACAAATGCAATTTTGATTTTGATGGTGAGGTTTTGGAGGGGCTTCTCACTTGTATTCAGAGGATGATACCTGATTATGACACTCGCAATGCAATCAATCGCGAGATAGAGATGTATGGAGATGGTACTGGAGTATTTGGCTTTGCTGATGCTATTCGTGACAGGACCGAATTCATGCCAGGTAAATTATTAACTTATTAGACCATTTTAACTTTTAAGTTTTCACCTTTATTTGAAAGATGAATTATGATTTATTTATATTTATTTCTTGTTTGAACTTTGGTGACATGTAGCCACTTGGTGGCGAACCAATGGTGTGAGGACACCGAATTTACAGAAATTTGCCATCAAAATCCTTAGCCAAACCTGTACAGCTTCGGGATGTGAGCGAAATTGGAGTGTATTTGAAAAAATACATGCAAAGAGATGGAGAAGGTTAG
>LPNX011066023.1:342816-387942 GCA_001517045.1 Pseudotsuga menziesii
TATATGCCAAAAAGTCCGTGCTAATAGAGCTGAAAGAGCCTCTTTTTAACAAATGAGAGTGTTAAAACCCTAAAACCAAAAAACCAACCCTAACCAGCTTAGCCACCTAACAAAGAGCCCAGACCTAAACTGAAGAACCGGGAGTGAGGGGAGGCCTCCACCCAAGCAAGGCGCCCCCACTCCAAACCTGTGCACTGAAAACAAGCCAAGGATGAGGCCACATGTGTGAGTCTGGATGTAGGTAAGCTCATCCTTTAGGTCTGGCAGGAGCCCGAGCTAGGTTTGGGAAGTCCACTGATGGTGTAATCTTCAGTCTTTACCTCGATCAAATCACCGAACCAATGAGAGCTCTCCATCTCATCTTTAGTTGGAGATGACATGTCTGATAACTGATAATAAATTAATTGCTCTCTTAATGATGACTGAAGCTAAGTTATGATAACTCCAATCATCATAAGTGTTCCATGAAATGTCATTTAGCCTTTTATTTTATTAAATTTGGATTAATTTGGAGAGTTTTAGTTTTCTCCAAAATAATCATTTTTTTTAATAAAAATCATCTTTTTCCTAAAAATCATTTTTTTACTCAAAACTAACTTTTTTGAGTAAAAAGGCATTATGTGTCCGATTGCTGATCTGAAAGTTGGTTCTGACTGGCTGGCTGATCAAGAATGATTTTTGGCTTAAGGTTAGAGCCTTCAATCACTGAATTCTGAGTCCGGATCATGAACGGGTTTTTTCCATTTAATTTATGGAAAAATTAACCCAAAAAACTTAGGAAAATTAATTAAAAATTGTTGTAGGGTTTTTCCGGACAATCCGCAGTAGACATTTTTAGGAAAATTAATTAAAAATTAAAAAATAATTTTTCACTGTTCGAAAAAAGATTTTTTTCGAAATTTTTTTTGTGTCCAGATGACTTAGGACATGACCATGATCTATCTAAATAATGTCTAGTAGGCTTATAACACTCAGTTGGGCTCTAATAACCCCCCAAGGCCCAGAATTCAACATCAGGCAATCCAGCTTTGGAGGAAGCGGGAGAAAACCTCGTCAATTATACTCGCCTGAGGGCAAAGCATAATTGTCAGGGGCAAAAAACTCCCTGGAATACCCTATTTGCAATTCTACGTCTTAGGAGACCGAACCACTCAAAAATATCCTACTAGCACATTTTATTACAAACCCCGCGGGGCCATGGTCAAAATTATTCAAATATAAAAGTGACTAGCCAATAATGGCTAGACAAGCAGACGGATCAACTGATACACTGGAATCGGACTTTGAACAAGTCTGTCAACCGGCGGCTCCTTAGGTAACCCAACTATGGTACAGAAAAGTTGGTAACAAGCTGCAATCTCTTTCTCACTCTTATTTTCTTCAGCTCTCAGCTCTCTCATTCACTCGTGTGTGTCTAAACTCTCCTACTTCTCTTTTTATTAATTGTGAGAATGACTTTGTCTCTTCACTTTCCCAAGCGACTTTGTGTCTTCACTCCCCAAGTGACTCTTCACTTTCCATGGGTGAGACAAATTACACTTTATGAAAAATAAAAATCATTTTTCACTCACAACTTTAATAAAAACTCACATTAACTTTATAACTCTAAAGTTAATGACTAGGAAAGTCACCTAGGTCCTTTCAAGTTTCTACATGCCTAGACACCAAGCAATGTAGAAGACCTCCTGAGCTATAAAATCTAACAAATGCCCTTCTTTAGGCATAAAAATCTTGAAAAAGCACACCTTAAGGCTCTAAAAGATGCACCAAAATTTTGAGACCCAAACGATGCCAATGGCAGGACCATTTATAAGATGGTCCAGGACAGCTACCTGCATCAACAAACTTGGCTTCTATGTATAATTTTATTAGTTTCCAACAAGTGACCGAAAAGAATGGTCAATAGGACTAATAAGTACAATCAGCGGCAAGAATTTGTGAGAGTGCTCAAGGTTGCTCCAAGAGCATAATGCAAGGTATCTAACAAAATACACGAAGCATGAACATGTGCACAACTAACTAAAACAGAGCAAGAGCAAGGCAAAAAATGTGGTGAGAAACCATAAAAGACATGAGACCTGAGCTCAACATCAACATCAAAAATGGAACCAAGAGTATAGGTGAAGGGGGAGAAAGGACTAAAAGTTAAGGAATTGAGATGAAGATAGAACTAAAAAATATTTAAAATATTTACAGCCAATTTCCATTTGTGGACTTATGCACACTTTTGACTTTGACTATAAAATCTCGTCAACAATATAAGGGTTGACTTTATTGAATATTCAAGGGAATTAAAAAGTCCTAGAAATTCACAAATGCCTCCTTATCAAACAGGAAATAATTCAATCTAAGCTCTAAAAGTTGCCATGATTTTAATGTAGAAAACTCAGTGCTTCAAGTTTAAACCATAAAGAATGATTGCTTCTCATATGGTATCAAGACATTTTATTTTCTCGTGACAGGGCTAAAAATAATGTAAGTCTTTGATTGAATCATTTATGCAGCCAAAGCTAATCAAATGTTGCCAAAAGTAAATCAAAACTAGTAATAAAGACATTAAACAAGCATACTTCTTAACAGCTTGCAATGTCTACGTAAACAATGCTAGCAAAGCCAAGTAAAACAAAATTGCTATACCTCAGTTTTTACTGGCTCTTTTGATCCTTTCTCTTCACCTGCATTATAATCCATTGGTTCCCAGCTCTCGCCACTAGGGGGCACGAGGCTAGAGTCCCAAGAAACAAAGTAAATATCTCCATCAAGATCACTTCCAGAAGCTTCATTAGGATGTGGCCTGTGCCCCTTCTGTGGAAAAACCAAGCAATCAACTAAATGATGCAAACTGGAAGCATCTACAGCTTCTAAAATCCGAACATCACCTGGATGCAGGCAAGGGTTCTTGGCAACAACCACCTTGCCTCTTACAACTGTTGAACTTGTTTTCCTTTCTCCAAATCCCGAGCCATGATTGAGAAAGCAGCCCTCCAAGGGCGGGCCTGAAACTTTGATGAAACATTGCCCATATTCCAACTCCCCTATTTCATCCAGACAACCCATTAACCACCTACCTTGGGGAACAAAAATCCTGCATTTTGTCAAAAGCTCTTCTAACTGCACAGCTCTTATAGAAGAAAGCATGTCTTTTAAATGAGGTTCACTTTGGGGTTTAAAACCAGCACTAAGCATTATAGCAGCAGTGTTTTGCAAATCTCCTGTGCAAGATGTTGTCAATACATCAAATGCCACTTCGACATTTTCAAGCATTTGACTGAGCCTTTCAACCATTGAATTTTGTAATTCTTGAAAAGCACTGTCAGGCACCAACAAGGATGACAGCAAAGTAATAATCTGCTTGTTCAGAAAGCATGGCAGGAAACGTGTCCAAGTAATTATTTCAAGCATCGTATGTTCAGATTCAAATTTCTTCATACTCGGTCTCAATGAGAGCTTAAATTTGCATCCTGGTTCTGCTGCCCAAGTTGCAACCACACCTTTGTATCCACCATACCTGATTTGAAAGGCTGAGGGAGGGTTGAAATTCAACTGCAGTGTTTGAGCAACTTCCATGGCAAGAACCGGTGTAATTTTTCCTATACCATCAGAGAACTCGTAACCATTCCTTTTAATATCTGGAAGGTTCTCAACCTCTTTTGATAGAACTTCCACCGTGCAATAGGTGGAAGAAAAGCATTGACCCATCCTTGCAGCATGCTTGGCAACATTGTATTTAGGGAAGTTCCCCATCCACTTCTTGATTTCTTGGACTGTAATTTTCTCCCCGCTAGCAAAGAACCATGCAGAACGGTCTCTCAACTGATTTGCAGAGAATGCTAGAAACAAGTAGTAACGTCCACAGAGCTCAAAACCTTTATGAAGTATTTGCTTCACTCGTTTAAAAATAGCTGTCCTATATGCAGTAGAACCAGAAGAAACCTCTTTAACGATGGGTGCTATAGGCACAGTTAGCAGCATCGAAGACATTGCTTGCATGCTATCATCCATGAAAGTTACTCGCAGAAATCGATCTGAGACCTTCTTGAAGTGCCTTAAGACTCTGTTTGACAACTCCACTTCTGGAGGAAGACAATAGGCTTTTGTAGGAGTGATGACCAATCTCCTGACCTCAATTGTTTCCTCGGCTATCTTTGGGTTCTTCAGGAGCTTCGGGTTCATTGAAATCCAATCAATAACAGTTTTAAATCTTCCAAGGGCGTCAAAAACTGGGTTGGTATAGGCAAGCATATGCCTGAGTGCCGGGGTACTCAACTTGATTGCTGTCACAGAGGGATTTAACAATTTGTAGAACTCAGGAGTTATTCTGTGATAATTGACAATACCCTTGTGCACAAGAGCATTCAGAAGGAACGTGGTCTCGAAATGAATTTTTGGGCGGTGTGGCAGGGTGAAAAAAAATCCCCTTCTATGCACATCTGCCTCCTTGTCAACTTTCAAACTAGGAGAACGTGACTTTTCATCCAGCAACCTGTTCTGTTTGAAATAATCCATGGCCTTTTCCATCGTATAACCCATGCGAACAGACAGGACAAATTTGTAGGCCAGGCATCTGCCCAATGCATTGTTAGGAGTGAAGTCCAAGGTTCGAATCCAGGGATCCTCATCATCCAACAGAGCATAAGGGACACTCACATAGATATCATCGTCTGCAGTTCTGTAATATATCCAGGGAGGAACCCAAAGCTGTAACAGCATAACTATAGCTCCTTTGTCATTGATAATCCTCACATTCCTAATGTCTCTGACAAGAAATTCAATCTTAAAATCACATTTTATCAGTGTGTCGTTACCAAACAACTGATCCCGAGTCAGCAAAATCCTGCATCTTCTATCAAATGGGTCCACATGAAAATCGACACCAGAAGTGGGTGCTGTCCACGCCACCGAAAAGTCATTGAGATTTAGCAGTGAACCGATCTCAAGCAGAACAGGAGAAAATGTAAAAAGAGGAATTGTTCTTCTTCTGTGCAATCTAAAGGAGGTTTCAGTACCAACCTTGACCTTGAGAGGATGGCCACGGAATATGAGCTTCCCACGATCACTGAGCCTCGCCGCCTTCTTCACAGCACTGGGAGCTGCGAACTGAACAAAGGCGTGGGGAGGCACCTTAGAGATGTCGCTGTTCTTAACGAAGTAATTGCAGTTACCATTAGTGGAGTTCGTGAAGTTTGGATATGTAAATGGAGGAGTCCACGATGTCTTCAGTCTGCATCTGCAGACCGCTCCAACATTCTCTTCTAGGAATTCTGTAAGCTCTTTCGCACTCACACCATCTCCAAATCCACCCAAGCTTATCTGAGTTGGCTCCATCCTATATTCTCCACAGCATCACCAACAATGAATTATTGCATAAATCCATCCTTTGCTGGCCTCGGCCTCGAATCAATTCAAACCCCTGAATCGTTCGCCCATGTATAAAGAATATAACTATTGACCTAGTAACATTCGTGGAAATAGCAAACTTAGATTGAAACGTATCACGGAAGCAAATACGCCATCAAACAGAAGAATTGACGGCTTAGTTTTTGCGTCCAAACGCCTCGACTGTTCTAACCTGAAATCCAAACGTGCTCGCTATGTTCCATCCATAAACGGTAAGTGGCGACTGGCGAGTGACGTGATAAAGCGGGAGGAGGTAATCATCCAGCGTTGGAGTTTGACGGGCCCGTTACGAGGCATTTTACCCATCAAAATATGGTTAAAATTTTTTAACACGCTGTCCCAAAGAATGGCCAAATAATTTGGTAAGACGAATTAAAAAAATTTAACAAACTGTGTCTAACGAATGGAATGGGTAAACAATTAATTTGATAATGGAATGGGTAAACAATTAATTTGATAGGACGTATTTTTATGGTTAAAATTTTTTAACAAACGTCTGAAATAATGGGCAAACAATTTGATAGGAAGTATTAAAAATTTGTTAAACAAATGGTCTTAAAAAACAAGACCCACGAGGTGGCAATGTCAGTGATAGTTAGTAGTTTGCAATTGGTTTGCAAGTGCCTATGCAAAAAATTAAAACTCAATAAAAACAGAATAAATTTTGTTATAGCTTAATTAAAACTCAATAAAAATATAATAAATGTTGTTATAGCCTACTTAGGAATCCCTTTGAGGATGGTAGAAATTTGACTACTTAGAAGACTCTAAACTCAAGTTCTATTTCAATGGATCCAAAGTGAGGATGAGCTTTAGGAGCTTTGCTAGAACGACTACTACATCTCAAATAGGCCATGAAGGACATACACTACATCTCAAATAGGCCATGAAGGACATACAAACAAGCCTAAATACAAAGTAGGGATGAACCATTTTTTATTAGCTAAATGATAAATTGTTGATGCTTCGCGGGTGATTAAGTTAATTCCTTCAGTAGCAGAGTTGGAAACCAACTTCTCCTTCTAAAATGGTACTCACCTCTCTCTTGGAGTTGTACATTTGGGCTTGAAAAGTAACTTATCCTCTAAAAAAAAGGTAGAAAGGGTAGAAAGGCTTTTAAAGGCAATGAAAATGAGGGCACCACTCCATATTTGAATAATGCTAAGCCAATATAAGAAAAAGAAGAAATTGAAAGTTTTAATCAAATAGAAAAGTTTTAATAAAGTAAGACAACAATTTCCATTATTACATATATCACAATAACCACTTACGTAAGTATACACCTATCTGAAAGAAAAAAAACCTTTTAATAAAAAATAATAACATTTTGAAAATTATTTTTTATCATGAAAATAAGTTCTAGTAAATTATTTGCCCTTTCTTTGAAAGGGTTTCTTAAGATTTTCAATAGTATTTTGACGGGAAGGCATATGACCGTCAAATTCCAAGCCTTCCTCGATAACTTGAGTTAAAATGAAAAATTCATTATATGAAAAAAAACATTACATAGATTATTTTAACACACTTATCAAATATAAAAACCATATAGACTTCATGTAACAATTTTATACATATATATTTATAATAATAATAAAACATGTATAGTTAAACTATGTAAATAAAAAATAATTTTACCTCTTACTCAAGTATACTATAATAAAAATATTTATATTATGAAATTTCAAAATAAAAATAAATATCATTCTAATATATTTAGACATTGTGAGATATTTTATCCTTTCCTAAAATTTTGTTAAACATTTTGTGAAAACAATATCGTCATTAAGCTAAGAGAGAAGCCGTGTCGATCCCATCTCACTCAACCTAATCAATTTGAAAAAATAAAAAAATATAAGTGAAGGCGTTACAAACAATGTCACTGTCGACCCCATCTCACTCAACCTAATCAATTTGAAAAAATTTAAAAATATAAATGAAGGCTTTACAAACAATGCCATTGTCGACCCCATTTCACTCAACCTAATCAATTTGGAAAAAATAAAAATAAAATAAAAATGAAGGTGTTACAAACAATGTCAATGTTACATCTGCATGACCTTAAAACAAATGGCATGACAATGCCAATGTTACCTCTACATGACATCAAAACAAATGGCATGACATTGAAACAAATTGGGCAGGGAAGAAATTCACAGTATGAAATCAATATATATGAGAGATTATGTACAAATACTCTGCTTTGTTGATGTTGTTGTTGCTGTTGCAATTGCATCCATACAACGCAATTGCATAAGTGCCTACTTTGGAATTTGTGAGTTCTAGTCTGCAAAATTATATCAAATGGCAAGCCTAGCCATGGTTCAAGGATTTGCAGAGTTTACAAGCCTAAGGCCTTCCATTTATTCCTCCAACAAATTACAGCTGGGCTTCTCCAAGCATCCAGCAGGTAAGCTCAAGGTCCATTTTAAACTAATTTACAGAGTACAAATTACAGCTGGGCTTCTCCAAGCATCCAGCAAGTAAGCTCAAGGTCCATTTAAACTAATTTACAAAGTAAACTTCAGTAGTCAGTAAAGTGTTGTTTTCCTATGGAGAACCAATTTAACTTAAACAATGTAGTTTTTTAAAAGAGACAGTTCAACCCGGAACTAACTCCTATCCGTTTAGTCAACATAAAACATTTATTTTCATAATTTTATTTTATGCATCCATTGAACTCTAAGTCTATCAATTTAAAAGCGAATCAACAAAGGAGAAAGAAGAGGAAGTCAGAGCAGAATATAATCAACGCCCATTAATATTTTTTATGATCTAGAATAACCAAAGAATGTAATATAATATCAATAAAATTGGAGCATACTCGGTCATTCTATAACACTTGCACTTCTAATAAAAATAAAAATCCATCATTTAGTGTTCTCGAGAACTTTAAGGTCTTCGAGGAATTTAAATGACACAGGAATTTAAATGACAGATAAAGCATTTGTCATTAAACTCAGCCACACTACATGTTCTGACTGAATATCGGTAATGCTCTTTGTTTGGGGCACGATAGCGCTCTTAAAGGACTACCAGCTACCGGAAGCAAATGTTTATGGTAGCATCTTTGGGTGACCTATTAACTTTTCCCGTAGATGTGTCGAAACTGTAGAAACAGTTAAGTATCAACCTCAACATTGTAGAAGTTTATTATCCTGTAATCGATCGATTACCAGTAATCTCGTGCGTTATTTCAAAACTTCGAGTCTTAGCCTTCAAATTGATGAACTGAAGTTAAATCGATGTCGAACGCCAAGCTTATTAGTGAATGTGTGTGCCCACTCTCTGAAATTCATGTTAATCTGTTGATCCCAAATGTTTCCATGCTTAACATCTCCCAACGCACTTTTTCTCTTGATCTTGCAGCAAACCGCCAAGGAATCTTAACCCGGCCTTTAAATTATCTGAAGCTATGTAACAAACAGGGTCGTTATAAAAGCTAAGGCCTAGTTGCCAACTTTTACTAAAGAGGTTGGCATTGGCTTCAATATTAAGATCTTAATTCGGAATGTAGAAAAATCGCCACCAGTATTACCTGTGAACTAAATCAGTGGTAAATTCTCATATAAACTGTATTAATCTCCTAGTGACTGTTGATTAATCTCGGAGAGATGACAGTGGTTATCTTAGCAAACTAATCGAGATCCCTATTAATCTTGTTCGTGTTGTTCGGTTGACGAGTTGGTCCATCAATTATCTCATGCTCGACAGAGAGGAAAGAGAATCAGACCCATGTATCCCAAAAGCAACAGCATACATTAAATAAGAAATGTATGTAGATAGGTACATATAGATGACACGTTTAGAACCCAAATACTCCATTGAGGCCCAGTGTGTGGCACTTCACAAATTCGCCAAGCTGTCGCACATGTGGGAGGCAACGCGTCGATGCATTTCATTCCTTTTATTTGCATGCTTTTAGACACATCTGATACATTCGTCAGTTCGCTTTGAATTCAACTGTAAATTTTGTTGAGAGGAAAGAAAGAAAGGAAGAAAGATTTGGGAGTATTTTGCTTCAATGGGGCGTTCAATAGATCCCCTGGTAGTAGGAATTCGTGCCTTCTATGGACATGGTCGTTTATTATGGATCCAAGTAGGTCACTAATGGTTGGATCCAAGCAGGTCACTAATGGCTGCGAAATCAAGCCCTCTGCAATTGCCGACCACCCAAATGTGCAAATAGCAAGCCGGCACTTCGACCACAGTCTCTATACTCTGGCACTCATTTTATGAATAATTAATTCCAACATCCCTCAGCTTTTCTTTCACAAAATGAATAGATAGTTGTGTTATCTTTATCAGCTTTCAAATATGGGTTTTCTTCATTGTGCATGCATTTACATTGATCAGGTAATGAGAGATCTAGATGCTCCTAGCCCTAGCGAACTGAACATGCAATGGGTTCACTTGTACAATTCATTTGCTCCCTTCTCCTCTGTTGCATTTATACACACAATACACAAAAATAGATTCCTGTAATGAGAATGTTACATTTATACACACAATACACAAAAAGATATCCTGTAATGAGAAAGATTGTAAGGTAGAGATCCTGTAATGAGAAAGATTGTAATGTAGATATCCTAGGGTTCATATATATCTCTAGGTTCAGTTTTCTTGAATTCGAGAAATGATTACAGAGTGGGAAACCTAGGTGAAACTGCGCTCCGACCATAACAAAACAAAAAATATGAAGAAATCATAAGCATTATATTTTTTTTTAGAATGATTATAATTTTTTTTTATATAAAAAGGAAAGTGCAGAGTTCCAGCTTGGCTTCATACATAATAGATTTGGCATATTTGTAGTTCATCCCCGCTGATGCAACAACAAAAAATCATACTATTTACATTCCTCCAGCTTTTGGCCATGGGTATGATCCATAAAGTAATTAAATTCCATCTATATTTCCTATAAAAAATGCCTAGAATTTTTGTTACTGTGCGAATCATGGCATACTGTGAGTTGAAATGGACGATTCTAATTTTCCTTTTTCGTTAGCCCGGAGCTTGATGTATTGCAACGTTCTTGTTTTTGCCTTGATTTCTCTTACTCCCTTCATCTCGTCATCCTTCTGGCACCACTTGTCTTTTATGGGATCAACCATCAACTTTTCCATTGAATGAAACATATTTCCCATTGTACTGGTCAATGGAGGCAAGTCCTTATTTACAGTTAGAATCCATCCATATACCATTTCCAATACAATATTTGATTGCTTAGCAGCATTGACACCACATCCCGAAGTTCGAGGGAGGATTTGTTCATTGCTAAGAAGTTGGGGCACCAAGAGAAATCGCCAAGGAGAAGTGCATTTCCCCTGATGATCAAGCCTTATATCCAATTCCTTATGCCACCTGTGAACATCAGTTTCTTCAAGCATCATAATCCCATGATCTAGGTGGATTTGCATTAATAAATTCATTACACGTATATTCATGGAGGGATTATATTGACTATGATGTTGTCATTTATTTCTAAGGTTCATGGGATGAGGCCAAGTCCCTGGTTGGCCATTCGATCTACTTTATCGTTAATATTTCTCATTATATGATACAATGAATAGGATTCCAATTGTTCAAGTAGATCCCTGATGTGTCTACCTAGCTTATTGCCACATGGTAAGATTTTTTCAGACTCCCTTGAAATTGATAGATAGCAATGAGTGAATCCCCCACTATAGTTATTATTCTTATGTTCCAATGCTTAAGGAGTCAGAGTCCCTGCCAGAGAGCCCACAATTATGCCTGGTTGTTCATAGCATTCCCCAACACCCAGGCATACTTGTATTATTTTGCTCATCAAGATTTATTAGAATCCCCCCTACTCCATCCGTCCTTGGATTCCCCTTCGAGGCTCCATTAAAAAACAAGAAACATCCACCACGATCCCGCATCCATCTTTCCAAGTCATATTTTTCCATTCCAAGACAAAAGTTTTGTTGTAGCATTAGCTTATAGAGGAATTTGGACTTTCCAGAAGCGACTTTGATGTCGTTCAACCAAAGCTTTTCCAAATCTGTGAGTTCATCCATTGCCTTTGGATTTACTCCTTTGGCATTCAAAGCATCACCTAGGAGAAGGAATGATGTATTTGCAACCTCTATAGGAGAAAGGATCAATTTTTTGAAAATAGCTTTGTTTATGGTTAACCAAATATTCTAGCACAAATATTTCAGAAGCACAGTCCAAAATTGAGAGAGAATAGAGCTTGTTTGAAGTGGATGATTATAACTATGTTTCCACTAGATAAACATTATTGGAGACATTTACCACCTTACACACTCATTTTGGTCAATTTGGCCTAGTTAAACCACTATCCTAAGTATTATTGACTTAATTGACATCAGAGGAGCACTAGATGACATCATCTAGATCACACCCATGCCTACCTTTAGTCAAGGAGGCTAACTTAGCCTTCTCCTACATTCAGGGAGGCTAACTGGAGCACTCCGGGGGTGATCTGAGTGTCGTTAATGCCCCATATTGCTAACTGATGGTTACAATCAGTTAAACAGAGTAGTGAAGGCGCCCTCCATCATTAAATTGATTATTTAATGAACTGGAGTCAACAAGGGTGCCTCCAACCACTTCTGATGTTCAGTTGCACTTCAGTTAACCTCATCAGGGTTCATTGGAGTCATTGATGTGCTACCACTTGATGGTTGACTTGCTGTGACATGTGTCTGACCTACTTTCACTTAGGCTGAGTCATTTATTATACTCCGACTTCAGTTAGGGCTCAGTTGAGTCAATTAGTGTTTTGATCAGTGGTTAACTTGAGTGTTAATTGTGGCTTACATTCAGTTAAGCTAGACTGACTCGTTCAATTCGAATGACCTCCTTGGGAATTTGAATTGCTTTGTCATTCATGCTTGCAACATGATCTTGTATTGTATTACTCGTTCCTTGTGTGAATATACAGAGCTGCTACTCATTTTGTAGCACAATTACACCATTTTCATGACTTATTGTTATTAATCTTTGATGAGACTTGTGTTTAGTCCCTAGATCACTTTGTGAGATTAATATGGTATTAGAGCTCACGGCGGGACGAAGCTCAAATCTCTAAAAAACAAGGTTTTTGATAGATCTTGCATGAAAATTGAGCAATAGCTCAAAAATACAGAACTGCATTAGAAGCCAAGGCTTACCACTTAATACCCCAAGTAAAGAACTTGTTGATCAAGCTTGCTTGATTAACTATGCTGGGTGTGATGAAAGCCTAAAATGTGCATGCTGTACGACCTTACATTGCCCTTTTTGTTTTGATTTTCAGGTTTTTGACAGGTGAAAGCATTTGCTCCAGCAGACTCAAATGGCTTCTTCTGTAGATCTTTTGACTCCATTCAATTTCCACTCATGGAAAGGAGACATGGAGATCCAGCTACGCTCCAAAGGACTCTATAGGGTCACCATGGACATTGAAGAAGAGCCTAGTTCTGCAATAGACAAATCTAGATTCTTGAATAAGAAGGATGAAGCATTTGAATTCTTGTGCCTCTCTATTTCCTGGGATCTTCTTTTCCATCTTTCGGGATTGAAGACTCCAAAGGAAATTTGGGACAAATTGGAAGCCCTGTATGGAAAGCAGGATGATTTGAGAGTTTACCAGCTTGAAAATGAATTGATGTCTCTCTAGCCTTCCAATTTCGAGACCTTGAATGACTTTTTCACAAAGTTCAAGCACATTGTCTTACTATTGAAGCAATGCAAAGTGGAGAAAGAGGATGATCAGCTCATCCTCACCATACTCTCCAAACTTGGAGCTGATTATTCAATTTTTGTCTCTACATTTCGTGCGGGGAAGCTCACAACCCTTGGATGGAAGATGCCTACACTCAATGCCTTCATTGAGTCCTTAACAAGTGAACATGATAAGCTTGTCCAGATGTGGATCATCAAATCCTCCCATGATCAAGACCTCCATGTCTCGGGGCCCAAAGATCTGAAGGGTAAAGGAAAGCAGCAAAAGAACCCAAAAACTAAATTCGAAGCTCCTAAGCCTAAAGTTGAAAACCAACAACATGATGAGTCTTCCGACTCAAAGAAGAACAAAGGAAAAGGGCATCATGGAAAGGAAAAAGTCAAGTGTTCATACTGTGGGAAGGGATTCCATCGTGAACATGCCTACATGAAGAAGAAGCTTGATGAATTTACCTCTCTCCTTGAGAGAAATCACATCAATCTTCCAGAAAGCTTTCGGAGGAGAGATCGGCAAGATCGGGAACCATAGCATGAAAATGGTCATGCCCTCATGGCAAGCACTTCGAAGTCCAAAGCACTCTTGATTGATTCTGGAGCTTCGAACCACATGATGGCTGAAAGAGACTCCTTTTCATCCTTGGAGACTGACAAATCCATCCCCATCCACATGGGAGATGACTCCACCATCATTTCAGAAGGACAAGGTACGGTTGATCTTGAAAATGGCTATTTTTCAAATGTTTTGTATGTACCGTCTCTGGCATCAAATCTCCTTAGTGTCTATCAGATGACACATACAGGATTTCCTAAGAGAGTATCTTTCAGCCCAAATGGTGTTGAGATAATGGAACTTGCATTCGGGAAACTCATTGCTAAAGGCCTTGCAAACCATCATGCAAAAGCCTATGAGTTCTCTCACTTTGTGGCGGATGCAAAGCCCACCGCTCAGCTAACTCATGGAAATGAAGTTAGTAGGCTGTGGCATGAAAGGTTTGGCCATCTAAATTTCAAATATTTTCAGCAATTACAGAAAACTCCATGGTTGAAGGCCTTCCAGTCATCAAGGCAACCACTGGAATTTGCAAGGGCTGTGTGGTTGGAAAACACCCCGAGCACAAGTACGATCAGGGGAAGGCAAACCGAGCTACATGCATATTGGGGCTGATACATTTTGATATCAGCGGTTCGATGTCTATCACATCCATGAATGGATCAAGGTATATTCTGACTTTTATTGATGATTTTTCAAGGTATACATGGGTTTTCTTTCTCAAAAAGAAGTTTGAAGTATGTGAAAAATTCTCTGAACTGAAGGCCTTGATCGAGAATGCCTCTGGGCTTAAGATCAATATCTTTAGATCTGATAATGGTGGGGAGTATGTCAGTAATGAGTTGCTGCACATATGCTGCCAAATTGGTATTCAGGTCCAACTTTCAATTCCCTACACTCCCCAACAGAATGGTGTAGCGGAAAGGAAGAATCGGTCTCTCAAGGAGATGACCACCTGTATATTGGAATCAAAGAAGTTGGCTGCAAATTTGTGGGATGAATCCATGCATGCTATAGCATACATTCATAACAGGGTGCCACACTCATCCATTAAATGGAAGACCCCTTTCGAAGCATACTTCGGACACAAGCCGGATGTGTCGAACCTACGGGTGTTTGGGTCCACTGCATGGGCCTGGATTCCACTTGATAAAAGAAGGGATTTGCAACCGCAAAGCATCGAATGTCTGTTTATTGGGTATCCTGATGAATCAAAATTTCTCAAGCTACTAGATATCAAAATCAAACAGATCATCATCGAAAGGAGTGTCAAGTTTGATGAGCCTCTTCAGGAGGTGGAACCAGTGAAGGAGAAAACTGTTGATTTTCCTTCCTATTCTACTGAATATTTGGATGATGAAATTGGGGGTGATGACCCTGATTTGGATCCTCTAATTTCTGATATCAGTATGTAGCAAACATCAGATGTTGAATCAGAACCTGAATTACAAAATCATCTACCCACATGGGCCCGATAGACACTCTCCTTCGCAGGAGATAACATTGGAAATCCAGATGATCCAAGGAGAACCCGGTCTGATTTCCAAAGAGCAGGTATTGTGCTCTCTTGTCTTGATAATTTGCTATCTGAAAATTGATATTTTATGATTATTTCAGACCCAAAATCCTACTACCATGCTTGGAAGGATCCGAGATGGCAAGTTGCCATGGATGAAGAGATGAATTCTCTTCAGAAAAACACTACTTGGGAGCTAGTTTCTCTTCCTCTGGGAAGGAAATTGGTTCAATGCAAGTGGGTGTTTTGGACCAAGGTTGCTGCTGATGGAAACACCTACAAATATAAGGCAATTCTGGTGGAAAAATGTTTCTCTCAGGTCCAAGGTGTGGACTACCATGAGACCTTTGCACCAGTTGCAAAAATGGACTCCATCCGCCTAGTTTTGGAAATTTCGGCATCTAAGCACTGGGAAGTGCATCATATGGATGCTAATTCATCCTTTCTGCATGGATATTTTCATGAGGAGATATACATGAAGCTTCCTGAGGGCTACATCTCTGATCCATCTTTGGTTTGCAAGTTAAAGAAGTCACTATACGGGTTAAAACAGGCCCCAAGAGAGTGGTATTCCAAGATGGATGCCTTCCTTCTCTCGCAAAACTTCCAAAGGTGTAGATCAGATCCAAATGTGTATTTACAGAAGTATGATGGTAATTTTATTATTATTGTTTTATATGTTGATGACTTACTGATCACAGGTAGCACAGTTGCTTCTATTTCAGCCATAAAAAATGCTCTCCACAATGCCTTTGAAATGAGCGATTTGGGGATCCTAAAACAATTTTTGGTGCTCGAAATTGGGCAAAATTCTGATGGGATAATGGTCACTCAGTCCAAATACATATTAAACTTGTTAGTCAAGTTTAACATGGCTGAATGTAGGACTGCACAATTCTCTTTCCTTTCAGGGATCAACCTTGAAGAAGGAAAAAACACACCTCCCATGGACTGCACTATCTATCGACGACTGATTGGTAGCTTGTTGTACTTGACACATTATTAACCTGATATCTGTTATGCCATGAATGCTGTATCAAGATACATGCAGAAGCCTCATGATCTTCATTGGAAGGTATCCAAGAGAATCCTCCAGTATATTCAGGGAACTAAGACCTACGCCATTCACTATGCTGCAGACTCCGAGCTAGAGCTGGTTGGATACACAGATTCCAATTGGGTAGGTGATTCTATTGATCGAAAGTCTACTTTTGAATATGTGTTCATGTTTGGTGGTGGCCCCATTTGTTGGTCTAGCAAAAAGCAGGCTGCCATAACATTATCTTTAGCAGAGGTCGAGTATCGAGGAGCGGTGAATGCTTGCATCCAAGAAGTTTGGTTGCAAGGCATTCTTTTAGAGTTTGATATTGGTAGTAATTTGTCCACTATCCTCTTTTGTGACAATCAAAGTGCTATTAAGATATCCACAGATCCAGTTACCGAGCAGAGAACCAAGCATGTAGAGATCCACATGCACTATATCAGGGAGCTAGTGCATGGCATGACCATCATTCTGCAATACTACCCGACTGATGAGCAGATTGTAGACATATTCACCAAGAGATTTTCAAAAATAAGTTCACTTACCTCCGTTCACTGTTGGGGGTGAGTTCATCAGGGTGATCAGACTACTTTCAGTGTTCAGCTTGGGGGGGGGGTTCTTTCCACTGGGTTTTCCCTCTTTTCCTCACTTAGTTTGTTTTTGAGCATTGTTTCAGTTTCAACATTGTACAGGGTGACCTATGGCCTTAGTTTCCAGGGCCCTAGCATTTTTATGCATTTTATGTTTTCTACTCCTCCTGAGTATAGATTAAGGGGGGGTGTTGGAGACATTTACCACCTTACACACTCATTTTGGTCAATTTGGCCTAGTTAAACCACTATCCTAAGTATTATTGACTTAATTGACATCAAAGGAGCACTAGATGACATCAGCTAGATCACACCCACGCTTACCTTTAGTCAATAAGGCTAACTTAGCCTTCTCCTACATTCGAGGAGGCTAACTGGAGCACTCAAGGGGTGATCTGAGTGTCATTAATGCCCCATATTGTTAATTGATGGTTACAATCAGTTAAATAGAGCAGTGAAGGCACCCTCCATCATTAAATTGATTATTTATTGATTATTTAATGAATTGGAGTCAACAGGGGTGCCTCCAACCACTTTTGATGTTCAGTTACACTTCAGTTAACCTCATCGGGGTTCATTGGAGTTATTGATGCGCTACCACTTGATGGTTGGAGGCGCCCTTGTTGACTCTAGTTCATTAAATAATCAATTTAATGATGGAGGGTGCCTTCATTGCTCTATTTAACTGATTGTAACCATCAGTTAGCAATATGGGGCATTAACGACACTCATATCACCCCCTAAGTGCTCCAGTTAGCCTCCTCGAATGTAGGAGAAGGCTAAGTTAGCCTCTTTGACTGAAGGTGGGCGTGGGTGTGATATAGCTGATGTCATCTAGTGCTCCTTTGATGTCAATTAAGTCAATAATATTTAGGATAGTGGTTTAACTAGGCCAAATTGACCAAAATGAGTGTGTAAGGTGGTAAATGTCTCCAACACCCCCCCTTAAGCTATACTCAGGAAGAGTAGAAAAAATAAATGTAAAAATACTAGGGCCCTGGAAACTAAGGCCATAGGTCACCTTGTACAATGCTGAAACTGAAACAATGCTCAAAAACAAACTAAGTGAGGAAAAGAGGGAAAACCCAGTGGGAAAAACCCCCTCTCAAGCTGAACACTGAAAGTAGTCTGATCACCCTGATGAACTCACCCCCAACAGTGAACGAAGGTAAGTGAACTTATTTTTTGAAAAGCTCTTGGTGAAGATGTCTGCAATCTGCTCATCAGTAGGGCAGTATTGCAGAATGATGGTCATGTCATGCACTAGCTCCCTGATATAGTGCATGTGGATCTCTACATGCTTGGTCCTCTACCCGGTAACTGGATCTGTGGATATCTTAATAGCACTTTGATTGTCACAAAATAGGACAGTGGACAAAGTACTACCAAGATGGAACTCTAAAAGAATGCCTTGCAACCAAATTGCTTGGATGCAAGCATTCACCGCTCCTCAATACTCGGCCTCTGCTAAAGATAATGCTATGGAGTCATTGATGCTCTACCACTTGATGGTTGGCTTGCTGTGACATTTGTCTAACCTACTTTCAGTTAGGATTAGTCATTTATTGCACTTCGACTTCAGTTAGGGCTCAGTTGAGTCAATTAGGGTTTTGATCAGTGGTTAACTTGAGTGTTGACTATGGCTTACATTTAGTTAAGCTAGACTGACTCATTTAATTGGAATGACCTCCTTGGGAATTCGAATTGCTTTGTCATTCATGCTTACAGCATGATCTTGTATTGTATTACTCATTCTTTGTGTGAATATACAGAGCTGCTACTCATTTTGTAGCACAATTACACCATTTTCATGAGTTATTGTTATTAATCTTTGATGAGACTTGTGTTTAGTCCTTAGATCACTGTGTGAGATTAATAAACATGTCCTCCTATGTTGAAGGGATTGCTTCTAAATTGCCTATTTTCCCTACATCATGCAACCAAACATCATGTGAGAAGGGGAAAATTTTAAATAAATGTCTAGAAGTTTCATCGTCATTTTTACACAATACAAACCGTGAGGGGCCTTGGATGCCTTTTTTAGCCAATTTCTTTGCAGTTAATACTTTACCATGCACTACCATCCAACATGATGTATTACCTTTAGGGAGGCCATCAACATTCCATATGGTTCTCCATAAAAGTGAAGAGGGAGGAAGACAATAAGTCTACAACAACTTTTCATACCCAACCTTTACATTGTACTCTTGATTATGGGAGGCAATCCATATTCTGAGATATTTCTGGGTGATTGAAATGGGAGCTTTCCCTTTTAATAGAAAAGACAATAGTTTTTGTTGTCCTTCTAGATGTGGGGGAAGATCCTCAATTTTCCAGTTTTTCCATAACCTTGTCTATATATTCCAGTTAGCAATGTCATAAAGATGTGTAATGCCTTTTCTCTTAGTCCAATGTCAGAGAGTTTGAAGATCCTGCTGCCCCTCTAGGGGATCAAAGCCAATTATTTTATCTTTCAAAATATTTATCCTTTTCCCATTACCTGGCCACCAACCTATATTGTCTATAATTAAGTTGGCAGGTCCCTTGCACAGTCGCCAGATCTGCGAACCTTTCCCTTACCAATTTAAGTTTTCTATTATGGATAAATCCATTCTTCCAAAATACTTCATGCCCAAGGCCAATTTACACCATTATGTTTCTCCTCTGACTAGTATCCAAACTATTTCAACCCCCAATGAAAGATTCATGAGATGTAAATCCTTGATCCCAAAACTCCTTGGTCCTTAAGGAGCTTAACAATGTGCCAATTAACCAGGTGGAACTTCTTGCCATTTGTTTTCTCGCCTTGCCACAATAAATTTCTTAGAAGCATGTTCAATGGATTTATAACTCCTTTTGGGGCAAGGAATCCAAAACATTGATAAATAAGAAGCGAGGATAAAACAAACTTTATCGTAACTGTTCTTCCTGCTAGGTTCAACCATCTTCCCCCCCAAGCTTGGATTTTCTTCTTGAACTTTTGGATTACTTCTTCCTAATCTATCCTGGAATAGGATCCAAAATAAATTGGTATGTCGAGATATTTAAAGGATCACCAATTGCCAGAGAAGGGGAATTCCATTGAGGTAGAGATTGCTCTAAGAAGATACTCTAAAAAATTCCAACCATAAATTTGGTTTTTTCTTTTATTTATCAGTCCCCCAGAGAGATATAGATAACTATCCAACACTTTTTTAAAACTCCCAGCTATCTTGGATGGTCATCATAGCAAGAGAGTATTGTCCACAAACTACGAGTGATTGATTGTTTTAACAATTTTTACTATGGACATGCTTGATAGGTTTCCTTCTAACCTCTCATATTCAAGTTTCATGCATAGAATCTCAACCATTATTATATAGAACAGAGGAGAAAGAAGGAAACCTTGTCGTAACCCCCTTGTGGCTTGGAAGAATTTGGTTGGTCTTCCATTGACCAGCGTGGAAATCCACAGAGATTTTATGGAAGATTGGATCCAATTCAAGATGTCATTATTAAAGCCCATTTTTCTCATGTCTGCAAAAAGAAAAGCATGTCTTACCCAGTCAAATGTGTTGGCCATGTCTAATTTGATGATGATACCTCGTTCTTTGCTCTCCTTGCTTGAGTGTTAAGCTTCATGTACCAAGATAACGTTATCAAGAATTTGTCTATTTTACATAAACCACCCTTGGTTCTCAAATAAAAGTTTGGGGAGAAGGATTTTGAGCCGGTTGGCTAGGATCTTTGTAAGAATTTTATAGGTTGAATTGCACAACAAGATAGGCCTAAACCGAAAGAAGTCCATCGGCTTTGATTCTTTTGGGATCAGATCTAAAAAGGAGGAGTTTATGTCACCTCTAAATTTTTTCTTGGTTCTTGAAAAATTTAGCATTTTGAGGAGGTATTTTTTAATGAGTTTCCAACTTACTTGAAAAAAATGAAGTGAAAATATGTCCGGGCCTGGAGCTTTGTCGGGATCAAGGTCCCATATTGCCTGGATAACCTCTTCTTCTACGATCTTATTTCTTAAAATATCATTGTCTTCTTTTACTAACAATGTGGTTAAATATTGAAGATAAGAGTGTACCTCTTCTTGATTTAGAGCCCCGTCATCTGTATATAGATTTTTGAAATGTAGATAGGCTTCTTCTTTTATTTCCGGGAAGGTGTTTATCTTTACTTCGTCATCCTTGTTTATATCTTTAACTATGTTTTGCATCTCTCTTACCTTTGTTTGTTTGTGAAAGAAGCTTGTATTTTGATCTCCTACCTTTAACCATATACTCCTAGACTTGAGCCACCAATATTCCTCCTCTTTCCTATTTAGTTGGAAAATCTTGTACGTTAGATCTTTTTCTTTTAGGATTAACTCTTCAGTTACTTATTCTTCCTGCATAGTTAAACAAATCTCAGTTAGATTATGCTTGACCAATTTTTTTTGCAGATGTGAAGGGCAGAAGTGTTCTTTTTCCCACTACTTTAATAAGTGTTTCACTTCTTTTAATTTGGATTCCCAAACAACAATTGTTGATCATGTAGCAGGAGTATTCTAGGTTGTGGTTATCAAGTCCATAACACCATCTTCTTGGAACCAGATGGGGATAAATAGGAAGGGGACATGACTAAGGTCTTCTCTTGCTATAAATTTTGGTGAGATCGGCTTGTGATTTGATTCTCCTGAAGCTATTATAATGAAATAATGTTCCATCCTTAAAGAAGCCAATCACTATGTAGGAGAAATCTATCTAAACATGTTGCTATATGGCTTAGGTTCATTCTTTTGTTGGTCCATGTAAACTTGCTATATTTTGGAGCTATATCCAACATGTCCCAATTTGAAATAAAATCTTCCATTATTTCTCTAAATGGGTCCCTAACCAGATTTCCACCTCTTTTCTTGGAGATGTAGAGAATAGTATTAAAATATCCTGCTACTATGCTTTTTATATGTAGATTATCCTCCTTGAAACTATTGAGGGTGTCCCAAAAGACGAGCTTCTCGCCATAGATCACTGGTGCATAAATATTGAAGAGGTTCAAAATACAACCAGTGTCTTTATGTTTCTAGGCTATGTAGAGAAGCTTAAATGATTCTACTAGTTCAAAATTTGTCTCTATCCATAGCGTATTTATGCCTCTGAAGGCTCCTCTCACATTGCAAGTTATCCTTGGATTGTCCTTCCATATACTACTTCCAATGGACACCATTTATTTTTCTTCAAGTTTAGTCTCTTGGACGAGGAGAATGGTGGCATTTTTAGATTTTATTAAATCCTTCAATGCTTGCAATTTTTGAGTACTACCTAAAATCCTACAATTCCAAGACACTATATTCATTACTTACCCGAATGAGGTTGGATCTTGCCTCCTTCTGGTACCTTTGCTCTTCTTGTCCTTTCTCTCTACCTTTCCCATGTTTGAGAGAGGATGTGATTGAAGGCTGTGTGCCTAACATTTTATTTGATTTAGCTTATGTATCCCTTGCATCTCTATATTCATTACTTACCCGAATGAGGTTGGATCTTGCCTCCTTCTGGTACCTTTACTCTTCTTGTCCTTTCTCTCCACCTTTCCCATGTTTGAGAGAGATGTGATTGAAGGCTGTATCCCTTACATCTCTATTGGTGGGTCGACCATGTTTTTTGTTTGCTTCTGGATCACCTCCTTCCCATTCTTCTGAGCTTTGATGGTGATGAGCTTAGTTTCTAGTTAAAATCCTTAAAGGGGTTTCTTGTTTTGAGCTATCTTTCTCACCATGTGGAGTTTGGAATTTCTCTTTATCAAGCTCTGCTTCTAGTGCTTCCAATTGCTCTTCATTTTCTACACTGAGATCTACTATTTCCAATGCTTCCCTATTTTCCCCTTCATTTATAGTATTTTCTTTCTCTGTTGTTAATATTTATGGTATTTCCCCTTCCTCACCTTCTTCACCTTCTATTGAAAGAGCATCAAAGGGATTTGTTGAGGTCGAAGAACCACCAATTGGATCTGGAGGTTTCTTATTACTGTTTCCTTTACCTTTTCCTTTTCCTTTTTCCTTTTTTGGAGCCTACCATTGCTTGTCAGTAGATCAATTTGTTGTTGGTTGTGATGGGGTTTTTTTGCAATCTTGGGAAAAATTCCCGTACTTGTGACAAATTTTGCATTTAAAATAAAGTTTCTCGTAATCTAGTGTTTGAATGTGAACCCATCCTTCATGATTAAGGTTTATTTCACTCAACAAGCCCTTCTCTAGATCCACTTCAACACAGATTTGGGCACAGGAAAATTGTTGACATTTGGGTTTTGATCTATCTAGATTCCTACCCAATGCATTCTGTATGGCTGACCTCGACCATAAGAAGGGGATGGGGAGGCCCCCCCTCTGTCGCCATACTCGCTGATAATGCAAGTTCAATGTGTAGGGTTCAGTGTGTTAAGTTAGCATGCAAAGCTCTCACGCGGTGAAATCATAAGTATTCTCAGAACTCATGTATGCAAGCTTTTGAAGACTTAATAAGATTGACCTTCTCATTGGAGGTGGCTTGGAGACGTATCCTAGGAAGGGTGAACTCCGTTATCATCTATTGTTTGCAATTTTATGGTTTGCAGACTTGTTTTTTCGCTTATGTGGTTTAAATAAGCATTTAAAATTGTCTTTTAAAAAATCTTGTTAATGAATTTAGCATTCAAATTTCACATGCAATTTTAATGGTTAAAAGGATCTTGATAACTTCATATCAATTCTGGTATCAGAGAAACTTAACCATTTCATTGTGATTTGTGAATGTTAACAATATCAAGGCTTCAGCATGGTGAAGGAGAACTTGAGGAATTTGAACCAAAAATCGGTTCAAGAAGAGGTATAATGGCTTCACCAAAAGGAGAAGATGGGGCTTCTTTAATCCCATCTGAAGGAGGATTTATTAAGGCTTTCATGAGGATGCAAAAAATGGTGGAATAGATTTATCTAGATTAGAATAAGGGTGAACAAGGTGGCCCGTCTAATATTGAAGGTAAAGGAGAATGAGATGGTAACCTCCTAAAACTCCACCATCCTCACCATATTTTCTTGATGGTTCTTTCCATTTTCCAACTGGAAAGCAAAAAATTGATTTTAATATACCTCAATTAAATCTTGATATTAAGTTTGAATTACCTATTTACAATGGATAACTTAATGCTGAGAAACTAGATAATTGGATTCGTCAAATAGAAGTTTAATGTAGGATTCAAAAATTCACTGAAGATAGCATCAAAATTCAGTTGTCTTCTCTTTGAATCGGAGGGAATGCTCTCATATGGTGTGTAGTGTCCCTTTTTGTAATTTTGGAGAAAATTACAAATTGGGCAAAATTCGAGCTTAACTAGTCATGACTCTGGAGTGTTCCAACTTTCACCGAATGTCCTGAATTTGAAAGGATATGGTATGGTGAGTCTTAAAACATCCCAAGGTGTTTTATGGATACTTTTTATCATACTTTATACCTCTACAAACTTGTTTGGGGCTAATGACAACAATACTAAAATTACTAGGCAATTGTGTTCAAATCCCCCCAGGGGTGATGGCCAAAGTAGCTCTCCAAATCAAGTACGACCCTCCCAAATATAAGAACAGAGTATGCGAATGAGTATTAGACATAAATTACTGTCCTTAATCATGTTCATTAAGTTCTACAAATGGATTATGGTCTGCAACATTTGTAGGGTAACTTTCAATGAAATTGCTTATGGGGAAATTGCATTGCTAGCTTGATTTTGACTTATGAAAGGTGGAGTTAAAGGTTCAGATAAGGATGTGACATATAGGGACCATATAAATAATACCAATGGATTCCAAAATAGTATTAAACACCATATAAATCCATTAATACAAGTTTGGTATACAACTCATTCAGTATGGGAGTCAAATACATGAAAACTAGTGAATTAGTAGCATGGAATTGCAAGAGTTTCACATATGGATTTCTTGGATTTTGACCCGAAGAGAATAGGGACATGAAATTACAGAGTAAAAAATCATATATGGCTGTCACAACATCACCAAAATCATAGAAAATGCCTCATACAAATCTGATACAAGACTCCTTCGAGATTGAAGCCAAAGTCATGGAAACTAGTGATTCAATGGCATGTGAATGCAAGATTTTCATAGATGAGTTTCTTGGATTTCGACCCAAAGAGGATATGGACATTAAATTACAGAGTAATACATCATATATTTTTTTCCCAACATCATCCAACTCATACAATATCCCTCATAGAAATATGATATAAACCTACTTCAATATTGATGCCAAATCCATGAAAACTAGTTATTCAAGAGCATGGGGAATGCGATCCTTTCATACATATATTTCTGAGATTTTGACTTACAAAGAATATTTATATGATATTATAGATCCATGAATCATGTATCAAATCTTGGGCATCAACTATCATCAGTAAGGCACAAGAATCACTCCAAGAAGTGCACCATCAAAGGAGAGTGTGGGGGAATGGAGAAGAAGGAATGAGAGAATGGGGAGATAGTTGAGAATTCGACTATATGAAAATTCAAACTGAAAATAAAAATCCTTCATTAATCTCCCATGATAAGTCTGAATGGCCTCTCCATCAACCAACTTGGAAAGGAATCCAACTCCCTCGAAATTGGTTCACTAGAAGGGCAAGTGTGCACTCGCCATGCAATGGACAAGCAAAAGCTCTCCAAAATGACAAAGGCCAATTAAGAAATGATAAAAATATATTCTCCTTCCTCATGAAATCCTTTTATTAACTTCATTAGGCCTCCTAATTTCTAATTTCTCTTCATGAGCTTCCTCCAACTCATCTTAGTGGTTTAGTAACTCTCATGACACTTGTCTTCCTCTTCATGCTCCAATTCTTTCCCCAATTCGAATGGATTCCTATAAATCCCAAATTATACCTATTTGTGGCTATTTTTATCCCTAACATGCCATATTTGTCATATTTCAGCAATCATATATGAATTTGTCGTACTTTTCATAGAATCTTCCATCATTTGTTGTCATAGAGTGCATATAATCTCCTTCCAAGTGGCACAGCTTGTCTTCTAGTCTCTTCCTCTTCCATGGGAGTGTTGAGGCCTGGAAATTCGTAGGCGGAAACAGTAAGGGATTATTCCCAATCAATGTTCCCAACTATCCCGTTGATTGTTGGGTATAGGGAATCCGTCCGGTTTTGCGATTCGGCTACCGTAGGTCAAACACAAATAAAGGCTTTACCGGTTGCGGCCCGGTCCACCGGAATTTGTATTTTAACTTAAGAATGCTATGCAAGAATTCGAACTAAACATGCAGGGTGGTGAAGAATGCAGGGAACAACTACAATGTGATGCGCAGGTTCTTACCTCTCGTCTTAGGCTCACCAACATTTGAATCACACATGCATCTATGACCTAACTATCTATCTATCCTTATCTACCTATCCCCAGGGAGCCAACTTATATTTAATATATATGAGTAATGCCGATGTGCACACATGATAAAAGCAATTACAGATAGCTGACATTTAATTTTACAAGCATGAACAATGAAAGATATTTCCGCAACCAGATAACTAATTGTTTCACGATAAGCATGCATTACTCATGGTGGTTATTTCATAAAATAAATCAGAAATCATTTAAACAAGATATAGGTCATAAGTTAGAAATATCTCACGATTCATGGACACAATGCTGAAAAACAAAGTAGTTCATCTTTCAACTATCCATGGCACAACATTTGAAATCCCACCGATCTTCTTTCAACAGGAAAACTGTAAATCTTTATTGCAAAAGGAAATAGTTCTTCTTACAATACATCATCCAGTCTTACTGGGGAAAAAAGCCTCTATTCCTTCTACACCTCCTGCTTTTATACAAAAGGTCAAAATGGTTGGGCTGCCCGAAGTGACCTTTAGGCTTCCCAACCCTTTGTTTTCCCAACGCTTCATTTTTTCCAAAAAGGCTTTTACAAATTATTAAATTAATACAAAATTGACCGGTCCTCTATGAGGAGGGTCCCGCTTGGTTTTCAAGGAATTTTTTCCACACTGCTGCTTCAGCAGCGAGGCCTTCAAAAGCGCATGGCTCTAGGAACTGGATGTTAATTTCAAACTTGTCAACTTGGTTCCTGATGGCCTCGATCCTTGCTGGGCTCAACTGAAGCTGGTCTTCTAGAATCTGTATGCTAACGGCTGCGTGGCCCACTTCGTTCTTCAGTACTATGGCATCAATGGATTTAATCTGCTGCGTCCTGGCCTTTGCATCTTGATGCCTTTTCTGCAATATGTCCACAAAGGTCTCATGATCCGGGAACTCTTCAAACCTAAGCTCGGCCTCTGTCTACAGCGGTTGTATGCATTAAGGAACCTTTTAAAATATTCTGAGCATGCTACCTGTGTCCTTCGGACAACCTTCTTAAAGTCTTCAGTAGTGCTGATGGCAAACTCTACTAGGCTATGATCTTTCCTGAGGGTTTGATGATCTTTGGCTGGTAGTTCTCCTGGAACCTCGGCATCATCTTCTGGTCTTGCCATTCTGGCATTCAAGACCTCAAGAACATCTTGGGACCTATCTACGAAATAGGAGGAAGTTTCTATGATCTCCTCTATCCTGCTGTCCATCTGAAGAACTTTGCATCTTTCTTCTTCCAAAGCAGTCTGCAGCTGCAACATTTTAGCCTTTTGCGCTAGGATATATTCTTTAAATGGCTGCAGATCGACATGTTGTTCCTTTGCTGTCTCCAGTTTAGCAGTCAGAGAAGCCAACTGCTCTTTTAGTTCTTAGGTGTATGCAGTATTGGACTCATAGATGATATTCTGCTGTGCCTCTAGGTCTTCCACTTTTGCCCTCAACTGTTCCTTCTCATTTTTCATATCTTGGACTTCCTGTTGTACATTTTATAGAGCCTCTTGTGCTGTTTCCTTGGCTTGCGCCTCTATTTGGAGGGCATGGATTTCACCCTTTGTGGATTCCATTTCCCTTAGCACGTGTTCATACTTCCTCTTAAGTCTGCTACCCTCTCCTCTTTCTTTTTTCAGCGTATCCTTAAGCTGAGCAGAGGTCTTCTTAGCTGACTCTAGTTCGATCATTACCTTGTTTATGTTATCTGCGGAGGCATCGATTAGTGCAGCCCCGACTCTTATCGTGAGCATAGGATCTTTGTCTGTCCCTAGCATGACTGCTGTATCTGTGACCATCTTCCCTGATAGATCTTTCACCTCCACCTTCTTTTCCATCCTCCTCATTATTCTTTTGGTGGTCCTGTCATAATATACAGTACTGAAGTCAGGGACTTCTTCCCCCTTCTTCTGGACGAAAGGCACTATTTGGAGCATAGGGGTTACAGGAGTGCTAGCGGTAGGTACTTGAAGGATTTGCACCTCCAGGTTTTCCTCTTCCTGACTCTGCCCTGTTGGTGTTTCAGAGGCTGACTGTTGTGTTAACTTTATTTTTTTAGCCTCCTGCCCTTGGAGCTCTTCATTTAGTTTTCTCTGTGCTTCTTCGGCTGCTTGCCTAGCTGCCTCTTCTGTTTCTCTGGCTGCTTCTTGGGCAGCTTTCCTTTTCTCTTCTTCTCCCTTCTGCAGCCACTCTGCAGCCTCATTTTCCAGCCTCTGAGCTTCCTCCCTTATCCTTTTGGCTCCTTCTTTAGCTCTGGCTTGTTCAGCTTTGGCTTGCTCTGCCCCTTTTCCACCTTTTGTGGGGTTCTTTGGTTTGAATCTTCTGCTGAGTGCCGTCATGTTTGGGGCATTCCTGAAGACGGATTCTTCACTATCGAAATGATGGGTGTACTCGAAAAACTCCTTGTGCTTCTTACAGTGCTCAGCTACTTTACCATGAGTGTCATTTCTCCGGAAAGGCATTTCCCCAAAATGGAACTTGCCTAGTTCCTCTATGAATTCGGCAGCTTGTTTCACATTGGTGAATTTACAGCTACCCAGCTTGAATGGTAAAGGGGGATATGCAGTCTTCTTGTGCTGGAACAAGAAATTACCAATTCCGTCAATGAACACCTGCCTGACCGCCTCTTTATGGATTATATAATCCGTTGCGTACTTTGGCAGCAGATAAGGTGTCTTCGACCCTCCATACATTCTAAGATACATACCATTGTCTGTCAAGAAGTAATCTCCATGTTCCTCTATCACCTGCATAGCATCTTTCGACATGCAATTACATTCCTTCCAGAAGATAAGCGTGTATAGCAGCATAATGAAATGCTCACAGACCTCTCTGTAGTGACTGTGGTACTGATGAGCCCACAATGGTTTGTAAGCTACATATACAGGCATTCTCTCCCTGTCCCAGGCACACTTGAGGCCGGGGAAAGGCTGGTTACATTGTATGCAGTCTATCAAAATTGAACTCATATAGAATTCATATTTTTTACGGGATTCTCCTCCTCCCAAGGCTGCAGCTACGCAAGAAGAGAGACTACTTGATACTAGGCTGGCCTAGTTGAAGACTGTTCCTTCTGTCGCCACATGGAATATAAGGGGTATCCACTCAAATTTGAAAAGTCTGCCATTGGCTCTACCAAATATCCTATTTAGCATCAGGGCTATAAACCTGTAAGGGGCTCTTAAACTCGCTGTATCATAATCCTCAGTTGTTCTGTGTCGATAGAGCTTTCCCAGCAAGAGCATTCTCTTCAGGGTTTCCACCAAATCCATCTTGAGGTTATCCAGCCAATCATTAGATAGAAAGACTTGAGGTTCTGGCAGGTGGTAAGCCAACACCACATATCCAGGGCTAAATGCAGCATAGCCCTGACCTTCGACATTTCCTATAATCATTGTGTTGTTGTTTGTATGGGGCAGACTCCATCTCATTACATCAGAGCATGGGAACAACTCTGGTCTGGTAGCCACCTTCATGATGGCGGATTTTTCTATGTTGGCATAAATGGGTTCTTCTTCGAGACCCATGTCTGGGGGTCTCGGACTTCCCTGCGGGAAATCCGTCTGTATATCTCACCCCATTTATACTCAGGCTCAACACCAGAGACACATTGGGTGTCCTCATATATATATATTCTGTCTGTGTGACGACCTCTATTGTTGATTGTTCTTCGACCATAGGGGCCTTCTTTTTCTGCCTTTTGGACATTGTAAGTTCGGCTTCTTCCTGCCATATATAACATTGTAGTATTAAGGAATTTAAGTGCATACATTTACCTGACAGAGTGCAGCACTTTGTTCTATCTATGTAAATTATGGCAGCAACTGAATGATGAAACTATAATATAAGTTTGCATATTTGACTAACCAAACGCACACTACTTCGTGCTTCTGTCTATATGATGCAAAGCATTTTGTATGATATCCACAACATCGCATAATAAAATTACATTCATATACAAAGTGCCATTTTATGTACTTAATGTGAAAGCAGGCAGAGAAACCAATTCATGTATGCACAACCCAACAATGCCTTGATTATCAGAACTACTAGCATGAACAGACTCAGTCCTGTGCAATATAATGAACAATGTCCTTCTGCTGTATGATACTAAAACTTGATCAATCATAATTTGACTGGCATTAAATCTACATTATTTCACAGTATGCCATTTTTTTCATGATAACAACTCATAAAGCACAAGTATGTATCTTTCCCAAAATCAAACATTTCGACGACATGGCTTTATCAAGGATAAAAAATGCAATAGCCTATGCTGCTCGTGGGAAGATAGTTACATCAATGCGGCTATATACTGCGGGTATCAACAGCAATTTCTTGGTATACGATGCTCTCATCGGAATCGCTGTACACACTACCTTCAAAATGTAAACACTACAGTGACATAGCCCTCATAACCACCTAGGGTTTCATATAGCCAAAAACGACGGACTGCGCGGGACGACGAGGGCAGAGGTTGGGGTTCGAAACCGGGTAAACGGGAAAATCACCGGTGGAGGAAACATTCGACCATAAGAAAACCACCGTAAAACTTCTTTGGACCTCATCATCGTAAGGGGGACGCTAGGTGCAGGCGGCGTAACGGCCACCTGCACCGCGCCTTCATACACTGTGCGCGGGGCGGAAAAACAGGCTAATGGTCAACAATGATTAAAATGCGATTTTTAAAGAAAACGCCCCCCTTCCCAAAATGCAAACAGTTAACCTAACGGAAAATCTCAATACGTGGGTGCAAAACGCAGGGCGGGAAAGGAAAAAGACTACGGCAAACCAAAACAGCGGTGGACCCTTGTTCGTATGTAAAACGGGGCTTTCCTAAAACATCTAACCGCAGCATAAAAACCTTGAAAGGAACAAAGCATGGCAAGAATGGCCTACCTGGTAACGACGTGAAGCTGACGGGGCGAGGACGATTGAGCTTCCAACTGACACCTGGATGCAAACACCGGCACGATAGTCCATGGGGGTAGGGGAATCGACAACGCAGAGAGGAAAACGACAGCTTGGGCTCAAACAACAATAGAAAAATCCATATCCCATCCCCGTATATATAAAAAAAAAAGTCGCACGTGTGACATAATGTATCGGGCGGGAAACGGATCTGAGTCAGGTGGTGAGAACCCCAAACCTTCCGCAACGACGGGCAGTTACCATCCTCAACTCATTCGCAGCGCGTGAAAAATAACGATGATCGGGCGCCGGCGGGGACCAAGATCGAAAGCCAAGAACTCAGACTCCTCCGCAACGGCGGACCTTCGACTCGGGAGCCCAACATCTTGAAACCCTCCGTAACGGCGGACCTTCAGAATACGACACCGTCCGCAATGGAGGAGGGAGCGATAGAAAAGCGCTCCGATACAAAGTCGGAAGAAAACCAAAACCCACGTCGGAGTGAAAAAGAAAGTCAGAACCCGAGATGGTCCGCAACGTCGGAGGGCAGAATCGAAGATCCGCCCGCAACGGCGGTCGGGGGAATACTTATCCCTTTCGATGTAGAAAAACCCAAGGTGCTCACAACGGTGAAGAATCAAAAAGTATCCGCAACAGTCAGAGAACCGGAAATCACCCGCAACGGCGGGAGACAAAATTGGATCAACTCCCGATTCAGCAAGGCTTTGAAGGTATCCAAAAAGCAATGATGAGCTTGATTATAGATGGGATCATTCTAAGCATTAAAGGAGAAAAACAGATCTATTGATAGCAATTTAAAGTGCTGTAAAACATTCCAAAAATCCATAGGCCAAAACCGAGAAGGAAAACCAACTAAATCAAAGTAGAGGAGGGTCCTAAAATTTTTAGAATTTTGGGAAAATGTTGCAGCTGCAACAGGGAGTTACCCTCCTTTAAAAATTAGACTTCCTTGGCTCATTATGTGATATTTGACACCACATTACCATCCAATAATGTTACATTACCCATGTGTTCAAATTTGGATGAATATCATGCCAAGTGTGTGGGGGAATCTAGTCACCCAAAGTCTTCACAAGCTTCCAAGTGTCTTCATGAACTCAAGCCACCTTATTTTCTTAGCATTTATCATTTATGTGACCCAATTAAATGTGAATATGGTAAACTAAATTCCTTTTGGGTCCCATAGCCCCTTATTACAAAATTTATGTCTCCATCTCAACCAAGGGAACTAGTAGGATGAACTTTGGGAATCTTTGGAAACCTCCATATTTTGGAAATATTTTCTGAACTTTCACCCCTTTTTGCTTCTATATAATTTTTTAAGTTGGTGCTGAGTTACCAAAATTTGAGTTTCTTAATATTTCAAAAAAATTTCAGAGAGGAGCCACCATGATTGTTGTTGCACTGATCTGATTACAATCATCTTATCAAGTGGTGAATAAATCTCCAATGCTGCTTGTTTCCCCCACAATTGAAACCAATGAGACAAAAAATGATCCCAGGGTCCCATATGATCCTGATACATGCAGGGTGTGAAATTTATATGATGAAATGCCATGAAAACCAAGCATGTGAAAATTGAATCCATCTCTCAAAATGTCTCCCACATAGGAAACTGGAACACTGCTAACTAAAGGTTGGTTTTCTTTTCTCAAACCAACAACCAAACTGCTACTCCAAGTGAGATGAAACCAAGCAATTCTAGGATCCCATTGCTGGTATTGCACCCTTCCAAACATCATGAGTACAAAATATAGATCATGAAAGTACATAACAAGATCATACAAATGTACATCAAGAAGGTACCTCATCAAATAATCATGAAAGTACTTGTACATCCAAGTAAGTAGATCACCATGTGGCCCATACACACGAGCATCAAGTACTATATTAGATATGTCCCAATGACATAGGTGAGGATCCCATGTCCCATAATGATGCTAAAAATATATATATAATGTGCATCAATATAATCATCCATGTGTTCTTTCATCCAAGAAGTGAATGAAGAACCTCCACCAAAATTGAACCAAATAAGGAGCAAAGAAAACATGAAGACTTCAAGTGGCTCAAAGAAGTCTCATCAATACACCCATGAATATGTATATCATCATGAAATAAAAGAGGATGTTTCCACCAACAATAATGTTCTTCAATCACATATATCTTCACCCAAGTGTGGGATGAAGTTCTTCCAACATCAAATGGACTAGGCAAGGAGAAAGGAAAATCATGAGTGTCCAAGTGACTCAAGTGAATACCATAGGTGCATCCATGTAGATTTGTATCATCATACTATAACAAGGGATGCTGCTGCAAATGTAAAGAATATGGTTCTATAATTATGTCATAATCAAAAGGAGAGATAGATAATCCATACTCTTCATGTGGAACCATAAAAAAGAAACCTTTCACCCATTCTTCATTAGGATGAATGCTGCAAAATTTGGAAGTGTAGGATGTAGGAGAAAGAACCAACTCACCCAAAGGATTAGAAAGTGAAAAATGTTCATCATGTGAAGGATCCATAAGGGTAGGAACATGCACCTCCCTAAAAATTGTAAAACTTTCCCCATAGGTTGGTTCCAAGGTAGTGGAATCATGCACTTCTTCAAAAAGTGTGCACCCATCTTCAAGAGGCAGCCTGAGTTCCTCTTCCACCACAACTAGTGATTGGATCTCATCAATATAATATTAAAACACATCAAGAACCTGAATTTTTTCATGTTTCTCATTATCTATCATGTCATGAGAATCCTCCAAGCAATCTACCATAATGACAATTTGAAACATAGGAGGAAGAACACGTATCTTGCAACCTCTCACGAAGTTGCTCATTTTGAATTTTGAGCTTATGAATATCTTCATTATTCTTCAAGTAGGATTCATGTAACCATTCACTAAGCTCAATGACATTTTTTTCTATAATAAAGCAAAGACATGAAATTACCTTTGATGTTGCACATTGCTCTTTGAATCTTCTCCATGTATTCAAGGAAGGATGGCTCCTCCAATGAAGAAAAATTCCAACAAGAATTTGATGCCAATTCTTGAGTGTCATGGAGTGTGATAAGGGCATGTTTTATATCCCTTTCACTCATATTTAAATACCCTTCAATGAAGGATGGTTCATGAGACCTAACCTCCTCTACTTCTTTCTACTTGATTTGATCAACTTCCTGAAGCTCAAGTGGTGATGGGGAAGTTGATCTTGGTTCTTCATTATCTTTCACAAGGTATTCATCTTTATGCTTATGAGAACTTTTTATTGCAGCAATATTTTCCAATCTGATCTCTATGTCACCAACATAGAGTTGTGAGCACCCATCAGTAGGTACTCCTTCACAATTCAAGCATCCATCGGTAGATGCCCTTTGGTCCATGTCCACAATAGAATGTGTCTTGGAATGATATTCTATAGTTTCAAGGGAATCTTTTTTCATTCTCATGTGATCTTTCCTCATCTTTTTCAAAGTCACTTGGGAGTGACTTTCAATCCTCATAATGTAATTCTTTTTCTGTTTCACCACCCACAAAACTTGGTGGCTCCTTGGTCTTCTCCATACTTGTGCATCGCTTATTATTCCTTAATGAGTTCTCATTTTCCTTCATGTAAAAAAATATATACTTGATAATAAACTCTTGTAAATAATACCTTTCATGAATATGCCATCTCAAAGTTTGATACCCCTGGTAGCATGCTTGGATATCTTTGGCTATAATTTCTTCTTCCCTTGGTGGGGGAGGAAGGAAAGTGGGCTTGGTGGGTAGATTATGAAACCAAGACATAATGAATTTCGATCCTCATAATGTAATTCTTTTTCTGTTTCACCACCCACAAAACTTGGTGGCTCCTTGGTCTTCTCCATACTTGTGCATTGCTTATTATTCCTTAATGAGTTCTCATTTTCCTTCTTGTAAAAAAATATATACTTGATAATAAACTCTTGTAAATAACACCTTTCATGAATATCCCATCTCAAAGTTTGATACCCCTGGTAGCATGCTTGGATATCTTTGGCTGTAATTTCTTCTTCCCTTGGTGGGGGAGGAAGGAAAGTGGGCTTGGTGCGTAGATTATGAAACCAAGACATATCTGAAAATTTTTATTCAATGGATGGTCTTAATGCATGGGTGCAAAGAACATGCTCTGAGATCACTATAATGTCCCTTTTTGTAATTTTGGATAAAATTACAAATTGGGCAAAATTCGAGCTTAACTAGTCATGACTCTGAAGGGTTCCAACTTTCACTGAATGTCCTGAATTTGAAAGGATATGGTATGGTGAGTCTCAAAAACTCCCAAGGTGTTTTATGGATACTTTGTGTCAGAATTTATACCTCTGCAAACGTTTTTGGGCTTAATGACAAAAATACCAAAATTACTAGGAAATTGTGTTCAAATCCCCCCAAGGATGATGGTCAAACTAGCTCTCCAAATCAAGTACGACCCTCCCAAATTTAAGAACAGATTATGCGAATGAGTATCAGACATAAATGAATGTCCTTAATCATTTTTATTAAGTTCTGCAAATGGAATATGGCCTGCAACATTTGTAGGGTAACTTTCAGTGAAATTGCTTATGGGGAAATTGCATAGCTAGCTCGATTTTGACTTATGAAAGGTGGAGTTAAAGGTTCAAATAAGGATGTGAAATATAGGGACCATATAAATAATACAAATTGATTCCCAAATAGTACTAAGCACCATAGAAATCCCTTCATACAAGTATGGTATACAACTCATTTAGTATGGGAGTCAAATACATGAAAACTAGTGAATTAGTAGCATGGAATTGCAAGAGTTTCACATATGGATTTCTTGGATTTTGATCCACAGAACATAGGGACATGAAATTACAGAGTAAAAAATCATATATTTCTGTAAAAACATCATCAAACTCAGAGAACATCCATCATACAATATGATACAAGACTCCTTCAAGATTGAAGCCAAAATAATGGAAACTAGTGATTCAATGGCATGGGAATGCAAGCTTTTCATAGACGATTTTATTGGATTTCGACCCATAGAGGATATGGAAATTAAATTAAATATTAATACATCATATATTTATTTCCCAACATCATCCAACTCATAAATTTCCCTCATAGAAATTTGATATAAATCTACTTCAATATTAAAGCCAAATCCATGAAAACTAGTTATTCAAGAGAATGGGGAATGCAATCCTTTCATACATATATTTCTGAGATTTTGACTTAAACATCATATGTAGATGATATTACAGAGCCATGAATCATGTATAAAATCTTGGGCATCAAATATCCTCATCAAGGCCCAAGAATCACTCCAACAAGTGCGCCAGCAAATGAGAGTGTGGGGGAATGGAGAAGAAGGAATGAGAGAATGGGGAGATAGTTGAGAATTCGATTGTATGGACCTTCAAACTGAAAATTAAAATCCTTAATTAATATCCCATAATATGTATGAATGGTCTCTCTATCAACAAACTTAGAAATGAATCCAACTCCCTTGAAATTGGTTCACTAGCGGGGTAAGTGTGCACTCACCGTGCAATGGACAAGCAAAAGATATCAAAAATACCAAAGGCCAAATTAAAAAATGATAAAAAGCTATTATCCTTACTAATTAAATCATTTTATTAACTTCATGAGGCCTCCTAAGGCAGAATTTCCCTTCGGGAGATTCCTCCAACTCATCTTAGTGGTTTAGTAACTCTCACGACACTTGTCTTCCTCTTCACGCTCCAATTCTTTCCCGAATTCAAATGGCTGCCTCTACCTCCAAAATTAGACCTCTTGGTGGCTATTTTTAGCCCTAACATGTCATATGTCAGCAATCAGGTCTGAATTTGTCATACTTTTCATAGAATCTTTCATCATTTGTTGTCATAGAGTGCATATAATCTCCTTCCAAGTGGCATACCTTGTCTTCTAGTCTCTTCCTCTTGCATGGGAGTTACCCTCCTTTACCAATTCGACTTACTTGGCTCATTATGTGATATTTTACACCAAATTACCATCCAATAATGTTACATTACCCATGTTTCGAATTTGGATGAATATCATGCCAAGTGTGCGGGGAATCTAGTCACCCAAAGTCTTCACAAGCTTCCAAGTGTCTTCATGAACTCAAGCCACCTTATTTTCTTATAATTTATCATTTATGTGACCCAATTAAATGTGAATATGGTAAAATAAAGTCCTTTTGGGTCCCATATCCCCTTATTACAAAATTTATGTCTCCATCTCAACCTAGGGAACTATTAAGTTGGTAAAACATTATTTGCAAATAATCTTATTTGGAAATTATTTAATTGGGGACACGACACGGTGGGAGAGAAGAACACAAGAGGATATTGCCACAAAAGGTGACATTGTTTCCTCTTGATATGAGTTTAACACAACATTAAATAAGTAGTTCTATCAGTTGGGATTATACACCAAGCCATGATGGAATGGCAGTACTTGAGGTAAGGTAAAGGAAAAAGTGTGCAGGAGTACACACAAGAATTCAGAAAAATATATTTGGTATTTGGCATACTTATATACACTCAAGAAACTCTTCTCAATTATATAGGAGGATTACATAATTATTTGTGTTATATGATACTTATGTTTAATCCGACTAACCTTGATGATGTATGCGTTCAAGCGACTCATATGGAGTCCAAGGGGAAGAATATAAATAAATATTTTTCCAAGAAACCTTTCAAACTAGATGGAAACAAATTCAAAGGTAAGAATACAAGTACAATGATTTAATGTCCCCTTTTGGATATTTGGAGGAAATTACAAATTGGGCAAAATTCGAGCTTAACTAGTCATGACTCTAGAGGGTTCCAACTTTCATCAAATGGTCCTAAACTTGAAAGGAGATGGTATGGTGAGTATTAAAGGATACCAAGGTTTTTGATGGATAATATGGATAATACTTTATACCTCTGAAATCTTGTTTGGGGATGATGACAAAAAGACCAAAAATTGCTAGGAAATTGTGATGAAATCCCCCCTAGGGTGTAGGCCAACTAGGATTCCCAACTCATGTACGAACCTCCCAAATTTGTAAGAAGAGTATTGGGACTGATATAAGAACTCATGGAATGTCATTATACATGGTTATTAGTTCTTCAAACTGGTTATAGAGTTCCACAATCGTTTGATAACTTTCAATGAAATTGCTTATGGGGAAATTGCATAACTAGCTCGATTTTGACATATGAAAGGTAGAGTTAAAGGTTTAGATCAGGATGTGACATATAGGGAACATAAAAATAATAAAAATTGACTCCAAAACAATATTAAACACCATATAAATCCCTTCATACAAGTGTATTATACATCTCATTCAGTATGGGAGTCAAATAGATGCAAACTAGTGAATTAGTAGCATGGAATTGCAAGAGTTTCACATATGGATTTCTTGGATTTCGACCCACAGAGAATAGGGACATGGAATTACTGAGAAACACATCAGATATGTCTGTCACAACAAAATAAAACTCATAGAACATCTCTCATACAAATCTGATACAAGACTCCTTCAAGTTTGAATCCAAAGTCATGGAAACTAAAGACCCAATGGCAGGGGAATGAAAGCTTTTCACGCATGAGTTTATTGGATTTAGACTCACAGAGGATATGGAAATTAAATTACAGAGTAATACAACATATATGGCTCTGAAAACATCCTAAAATCATATAATATATCTCATTAAAATATGATATAAAACTACTTCAAGATTGAAGCCAAAATCCATGAAGACTAGTGATACAAGGGCATGAGTATGCAAGATTTTCATACATGTATTTATGATATTTATAATTACATAGAATGTGTACATAATATTACAGAGCCATACATCATATATTTCTTCCCCATCATCATAAAACTCATATAAATGTCCTCATACAAATCTGATATAAATTAGCTACTTCAATATTGAAGCCAAATCCATGAAAACTAGTTATTCAAGATCATGGGGAATGCGATCCTTTCATACATGTATTTCTGAGATTTAGACTTACAAATAATATGGAGATGATATTACAGAGACATACATCATAAATCAAGTCTTGGCCATCAACTATCCTCAGCAGGGCGCAATAATCACTCCAACAAGTGCGCCATCAAATGAGAGTGTGGGGGAATGGAGAAGAAGGAATGAGAGAATGGGGAGATAGATGATAATTATAATATATGGAACTTCAAAATGAAAATAAAAATCCTTCATTAAGATCCCATGAGAGGTATTAATTGTCTCTCCATCAACCAACTTGGAAAGGAATCCAACTCCCTCGAAATTGGTTCACAAGCAGGGAGAGTGAACACTCACCGCACAATGGACAAGCAAAAGCTCTCCAAAATGCCAAAGGCCAATTAAAAAATGATCAAAATATATTATAATTCCTCATGGAATCCTTTTATTAACTTCATTATGCCTACTAATATCATATTTCCCTCCATCAACTTCCTCCAACTCATCTTAATGGTTTAGTAACTCTGATGACACTTATCTTCCTCTTCATGCTCCAATTCTTTCTCCAATTTTAAAGGATGCCTCTAACTCCAAAATTAGACCTATTGGTGGCTATTTTTAGTCCTGAAATGTAATATTTGTCATATTTTATCAATCAGGTCTGAATTTTCCATACTTGTCATAGAATCTTCCATCATTTGTTGTCATATGGTGCATAGAATCTCCTTCCAAGTGGCACACCTTGTCTTCTAGTCTCTTCGTCTTCCATGGGAGTTACCCTCATTTACAAATTCGAATTACTTGGCTCATTATATGATATTTGACACCACATAACCATCCGATAATGTTACATTACCCATGCGTTATAATTTGGGTGAATATCGTGCCAAGTGTGCAGGAAATCTAGTCACCCAAAGGCTCCACAAGCTTCCAAGTGTTTTCATAAACCCATGCCACATTATTTTCTTAGAATATATAATTTATGTGACCCATTTAAATGTGAATATGGTAAAATAAAGTCCTTTTGGGTCCCATATCCTCTTATTACAAAATTTATGTTTTCATCTCAACCTAGGGAACTAGTAGGTTGGTGGAACATTATTTGCAAAAAGTCTTATTTGGAATATATTTAATTGGGGACATGACAATCCTCCCCACTCAATATTTCTTGTCCTCAAGCAATTCCAAGTTTGTATGCTCAAAAATTTGTTCATATCCTCAAGTGTCATCCTCATTTGGTACTCCTTCCTTTGCTCCAAGCGCTCTCTTATGGTTCTGCTCATTAATTTTCTTTAGCTGCAATTTGAGTGGTGGTACTCATGTACTGCAATTTTGCATTCCCAAAAGTAAAGAGATGTGGATTGTGCATATTGATATATCTCGTAACATCACTAATAAAACCAAAAGGATTAATCAAATCCATAAAAACCATATTTGCACAAATAATATTTACCTCCATATTTTGGAAACCTTTTATGAACTTTCACCCCTTTTTGCTTATGTATAATTCTTTGAATTTGGTACCGACTTACCAAACTTTGAGTTTCTTAAGATTCCAAGAAAATTTCAGAGAGGAACCACCGTGATTCATGCTGCACTACTCTGATTACTATCATCTTCTCAAGTCGTGACTAAATCTCCAATGTTGCTTGTTGCCCCCCAAAATTGAAACCAGTGAGACCCAAAATGATCCCAGGGTCCCATATGATCCTGCTACATGTATGGTGTGAAATGTCTATGATGAAATTCCATGAACACCACGCATGTGAAAATTGAATCCATCTCTTAAAAGGTCTCCCATATAGGAAATTGGAACAATGCTCTGTAAAGATGAACTCAAAGAACTGAAGGTTGGTTTGCTTTCTTAAACCAACAATTTGTTAGGATTTATAATCCTCCATTGTTCGAACTCTCTATTAGATTATATTAGCCTAACGTAGGAGTCATTTAGTTATTATTGGGTCCACTAGTACCATTGAGTCCACTTGGCCTAATGGGGTCACTTGTACCAGTCACTAGATTGTGGGGAACACCGATAGAGGCTATCTAGGACTGACTGCACTTGCATGCATCGGTTTAGGCGCCTCCTAGACCAATCCCTACATTTTCAGAGCCACTGGGAGTGTCGGCACCAACATCCTTCAATTCTTGGCAGTTGGTAACTAGTTAAGCTTAGTTATGCTTCAGTTACATTGATTTAGTTGTCCTCCAGTTTAGTTAGTGCTAGTCATGCATGGATGCATGTTGATAGGCACCTATTCTCACCTACCACCTCAGTTATACTAGTTTAACTCATTATTACTATTGAGAGGCTAAATTAGACAACTGGAACTTAGCTAGTCAGCTCCGATAACGATTTAGACATATTTAGTTAGCCATGCAGTCAGATACAGTTATATTTAGATGGTGGATTCGAATTCATCCCTAATGATTCATATTTATCCTTATGTAACACCATTATAACACCAGATCATGTAATGAAGTTGATACTATAATTAACTAAGCAATACTTGTCTATTTTATGCGAGATTTGATTTGTTTAGTGTGTATTTTTCATTCTCCTTCACTGCATAATAATTAAGAATTTGATTGCACTCATTTCTTGATGATCTAATGGCACAACAATTCTAATATGGTATCAGATCCATCTCAAGAAAGCTTCAAGTCTATCTACTCTCCATTGTACACCAGAAGCAACTGGGTTTCCATAGAAGTCCTGCAAAGAGTGCTTTGATTCCTCTGAATTGATTTAGAGTGGCGGCGTGGGCCTGACGAACCATGAGAAAGTGTACATGTTGAGAGGGAAGGCTTGATTGTAACATAGTTCAAATGATTTTGGTTTTGGAGTGAATTTCTACAGGTGCCTCGTAGCTTGTGTGAAGATATTGTCTGTTTCAACAGGAGAATTATGGATTGTCAAGCCTCCACACCTCAGATCCTAACACCCTTCAATTATGTTGATTGAAGGGGAAATATGCAACTTTCCTTGCGCAACAAGGGATACTTCAGGATAATACTTGGAAGGGGGGTTGAGCCCCATCATCCAGCTAAGAAAAACATGTTTATGAACCGCTTAGATGAAGCTTTTGGTTATCTATCTACTCACATATCTAAAGATCTCCTCTTTCACCTTGAAGGTTTGAGGACTACCACAGAAGCTTGGGAGAAGGTGGAAGTCTTGTTTGGGAAACAATATGAGCTTTGTGGACACATTCTGGAGAATGAGTTGATAGCCTTGCATCCCAGCAGTTTCGAGACCATACATCAATTCTTTTATAAATTCAAGTCTCTTTCACTTCAATGCAAACAATGTAGAATAGAAAGAAAGGATGAGCAGCATGTGCTCTCCATACTCAACAAAGGTACTAATTATTCTGTATTTGTCTCAATCTTCCATTTTGGAAGAGCTTCCATTCCCAATTGGAAGACGCCCTCACTTGATTCCTTTGCTGTGTCCTTAATATAGGTTCAAGAGAAGTTGGTCCAGATGGGAGTCATCCAGACTTCCAAATATCAATCTCTCCTAGTGACAGACTCTATCAAAGCTCAAGGTAAAGGGAGACCTAAGGGGAAGGAGCCTAAAGCATTTGATTCGAAGCTTAAAGAGAACCATCAGACTTCCGAAGGAGCTCCGGGCTCTAAGAAGAAGAAAAAGTTTGAAAAGAAGATGTGTCCCTATTGTATGAGGTGTTTTCATCTGGAAGACTCTTGTATGAAGAAACAAGTAGACCAGATGACTACCCTCCTCAAGCAGAATAACATTGCTCTCCCACAAAGAGCAAAGAATCCTGATGATGGACCACATACAGAAGATGATGAAAGGTGCCATGCCTTGAAGGCTAGCCTTATTCAGTCAAAATCATACCTACTTGATTCTGGAGCATCCAACCACATGGCTACCTCCAAGGAATATTTCTCTACCCTCACACCATCAAAAGGGCGTGATATTCACATGGGAGATGAATCCCAAATTCCAACAACAAGAAGAGGTTCAATTAAAATCCATCATGGTGAGTTCAAAAATGTTCTCTATGTGCCCTCCCTTGTAGCTAATTTGTTGTATGTTTATCAGATGACCCATATAGGCTCTCCCAAGAGAGTTACATTTGACTTAGATTCAGTTGAGATCACATAAAAAAGATACTAGAAATCTCATAGAGAAAGGTATTGCAAATCATTCTACTAAAGCTAATGAGTTCTCACATTTTTTGCTTGTCTCACCTCCTACAAATTTATTGAATCATGCTAACAATACCAATAATATTTGGCATGAGAGATTTGGGCATCTCAATTTCAAATATCTCCAGCAACTCCACAATGATAAAATAGTTCAAGGTTTTCCTTTCATCCAAACTTAAGATGGAGTATGTTTTCGTTGCTTAGTAAGTAAGCATCCAGAGAGGAGGTATGAAGTTGGGAAGGCACATAGAGCTGCCTCTATAATTTATTTGATACATAGTGATGTGGCTGGACCAATGCCTACAACATCCATTAATGGTTGCAGGTATTTCCTCACCTTTATTGATGATTGTTCGAGGTACTGTTGGATCTACTTTATGAAACAAAAATCAAAATTTTTTGAGATTTTTAAAGTTTTTAAAGCTATGGTTGAGAATTGTTTCAGTAAAAATATCAAGTCCATAATATCTGACAAAGTAGGAGAGTACATCAAAAGAGATTTGCAGTGTTATTGTGAATCAAAGGGGATTTGAAAATAACACTCAGTTCCATACACACTACAACAAAATGGTGTGGTTGAGAGGGAGAACAGATCACTGAAGGAGATGGCAACATGTCTTCTCCATGCCAAGAATCTCCCTCCTTTTTGGGCAGAAGCTATAAAATTTGCTTCATATTTGTAGAACAGAGTGCCTCATAAATAAGTGGTTGGGGTCACTCCATTCGAAGCACTGCATGGGCATAAGCCCAATGCCTCTCATTTGAGATTTTTTGGTTCCAAAGCTTGGGCCAGAATACCAATTGACAAAAGGAAAGCCTTCCAAGCCCATATTAGCGAATGCATTCTGCTGGGATATGCAGAATATGAAAAAGAATACAAGTTGATGGAGGTTGTAACTAGGAAATACTTCATTGAGCAGAGTTTTTAGCTTGAAGAAGATCAGTTGTGTGATACACCACCATCCGAAGCACAAGAAGGTATAACCACTCTTCCACTACCTTTTGATGATGATGATTTGTTATATGTTTCATATTTAGATGAAGAGGATCAATTCCAACATGATCTTGTTATTGAGGATGAACCTCATGAGATTCTAGATCCAGATCCAACACCCATTCTAAACAAAAGGCCTAAGCCTAGATGGGCTCAAAATCTCATTGATGCAGCTTGGGATGGTGCTTGGAATCCAGAAGACAGAAGGAGAACTAGGTCCCAATATCAGAATGAACATGTGGCTCTTTCCCTCATAGATTCGCTCCCTACAAAGTGGTGCAACAAAGTTATGGGAAAGTGCTACATGATGATAACGAATGATCAACCACTTGGCCCATAGAAGAAGAAAACTGATCATTCTCCACCTCTTCCATCCATAAGAAAAACACAGATTCATCAGTTCAGAAGGACATCGAGAGGTTCACATGCACAACTTCAGGATGCTAATGCACATAAGAACCATACTGCTGCATAGAGCTGCAAATTTGTAGCAGAGTTTTTGACAAGTTGTTTTTCTAAAGATAGCTTGTATTTTCTTGTTTCTTGCTTATTTTGAGGGGGGGGGTGTTTCCCATGAGGTTTTCCCCTATTTCTTTGGTTTATCAAGTAAATTTTTTTTAATCTTTTAGATTGTATATGGGTGACTTTTGGCCTTGTTCTCAGGTCCCACAGTTGTCCAAGTTAGTATTCAGGGGGGTGTTAGGATTTATAATCCTACCTTGTCTGAACTGTCTATTAGATTATATTAGCCTAACTTAGGAGTCATTTAGTTATTATTGGGTGCTGTTAACACCCAAAAATGGTTAACTACCTCATCTCCCCCATTTCATGGCTCATTCGTCCATTTACCTACCATATTTCCCTGAAAATCCCACTAAAAGC
>LPNX011066028.1:4698-34145 GCA_001517045.1 Pseudotsuga menziesii
AGTACCTAGGAAATTAATCAAAATGATTAATAATCATATCATAAGTCTCTAGGTAGGTTTTTAATATTGCAACAATGGAAGTGTTGACCACTCTTGTTATGGTCCAAAGGGGGCATATATGGAGTTAAATGTATATGATTTTGCTGCAAAGGCGACATATATATGTAATAAAATAAATATATATGTAATTTTTTTTAAATGTTAAATTAATCTATTCATTTTTTCAAAAATGTATATCCTCTTAATGGTCAAAGTTCCAATTATTCTAGCTAAATTATAACTCTAGCAAAAAATCTTATTCATTTGGAAATATATATTTTTAACAAATATAGATTAAATTTTTTACTACTTATGTTATCTTCCAAAATAAATTTATTTTGATAGTATGAAGAATTCGAGTCATGTTATGAAAGATTTAAAGATGAATAACAAATTGAAGGTCTCTGGTTTTGCTATGGTTGAAGAAATTGGAAGATTTAGCTTTTGGTGGCTTAGGTGGGGTTCTTAACAGCTCATTAGCCACCGAAAGGATTTGTTTCGGCAGCTAACAGTTTAACGCAGGATAAAGGTTAACCACCGAAAGTGGGCCCGATCGAGTAAATGGTAAAAGCACTTTCAGTGGCTTAGGCGAGACTTCAAAAAGCTCATTAGCCACCAAAAAGTGTTGGTTTCAGTAGCTTAGTGAACAGTCCAAGAAGGGCATTAACCACCGAAAACAGGAAAAAAAGCGTTGGGGAAAAAGCGGTTTCGGTGGCTTAGGTGAAATCTCTGGCATTTCATTAGCCACTGAAAGGAAGATATTTCGACAGTTAAAAGGGATATCCAGAGAGACCACTATCCGTCGAAAGCTGAGTTTTACAGCGACATTGGGAAAATGGTTTCAGTGGCTTGGGTGAAAGGGTCAGCATTTCATTAGCCATCAAAAGCCTTGTTTTCGGCAGCTAGCAGACAAATTCCTGAAGGCCTTTAACCACAAAAAAGTTAAAAAGAGAGAAACGGTTAGGAACCTATCAAATCAGAGCCCGTCAACAAAACAACGATCATCAAAGGGCATGATAAATCATTGAAAGGACAAGAGGTTGCATTAAGGTGTGAGAAAATGAGTGAGGAGGTTGTTATTAAAACTGATAAGGACTGATGTGATTTGAAACGCTCCTTCTCCCTCCATCTATCCATAGAACTATAGAAAATCCCACTGGGTATCCACGCTGATTTTAACATGATTGCTGGGTAAGGGGTCTCAAAAATATCAACTGAAGCCATCACCCTTTGACCTAATCATCAATCATGCAGTTGAAATCCCTCATAATCAGTGCCTATCCTTCGGTACACTCCACCTTCGGCTTTAGCATTTCTCTCCACCAAAAATCCATCTCTAAGAAGCAACCTACTAAAACACAATCCTATAGAACTTGAATTGATTGTTGCAGGTACCCAGGAGTGGCATTCAGTAAATGAAGAAGGGAGGACCTGCTCTTAGGCAAGAGTTGGAAGACATTAGCTGCTTGGAGGCACATCCAGAAGTCTGTCAATTTTTTAAGGATGCTGGCTGCTATAGGTTTTGTGAGAAGATTGAAGGTTCACACCAGCAGGTGGATGAGACATTTTCCCTCTCTTTCGATGGCTCTAAGGTAGTCATAGGTAAATAAGAGATCTTGATAGATGAAACGTTAATTACTGAAGTGACTGAACTCCCTAGCACAGGAGAGAAGTGGTTTAAAACCACCATACCAAAGGATGTAGAGTTCAGATCTTACCTGAATCTTGAACATAGGGAGGTGGTGTGGAAGAAAACTGTACCATCCTCCTGGCTAGAAGAGAGGTGGTAGCAACTGCTGAAGGCCATTGTGGTCTACATAACATGTCAAGGGAGATACAATAGGGCCATGATTTACCATTTTAAATTGATGAACCACTTCACAGGGAAAAGCCCACTGAATTTGCCTTTTTACTTACACAGGAGCTTGGCAAAAATGGTGCACCAGGTGAAGGCTCAACCAACCAAGATTGTTGGAAGACTATCTATCATGGTCTTATCCAACTTCTAATCCAAGAATTGCTGAAGAGGAGAAATATGGCATGGGCTTATTTCTTATTTTGGAATGGTTTTGAAATAAACCTGCAGCCAGAAGAAAAGGGGAAGTCTCCTGCTAAAATGTCTAGCATGCCAAGAAGTGGGAAAAGGAAGAGAAGGGCTATATCCCCAGCAGTAGCAGCACAACCTCCTTCCTCTTCCAAATCCAAGAAGGTCAAAAGAAACCTGGATTTCAGTGAAAAGGGATAGGAAGTTACAACACACAGTGAGAACATCTTGAACTTGCCCTACTTAGATTCAAAAGTGATCTGATCCAAGGGGCGAGCCCAGAAAGTCATCAAACCTGCTCGAAACAATCGGGACCAATAGGATCGTTTTTCTAACATCAGTGCAAGTGAACATGAGAATAATATAAGCATGTAACATAGAATCATCTACATGAAAATGAAAAATCATTCAAGAACATTAAGGACATGATTTGATTATGGAGTTCAACAGATCTCCTAGCTACGTCTCCAGGCCTACTCCAAAATAGAGTGACCAATCCATTGCAAAGATGCAAAAATACATAAGATACATCACAATGGATTCACTTGCAGAGTCTTCATCATCTGTTCATCTCTACCACCGCACCATAACTACCTCTGATGGGTCACATAAGTGCACAAGCTATAGGACTCAATCGAAGACTGCAGAAATCAAGCAAGCAAATGCCTACCTCCTTTGTCTCGAGAAGTTTCCAAACTTGGACATGAAGATATTTTCCCAATGTAGCCAATCACACTCTTTCAACTGACTCTACGAGCCACGAACCTCGAGCTACGCCACACGATCTTCTACAGGATAGTCTCAATAGATGACAATATGTTTGCATGACAAGTGCATCAATAAAACCAAAGTCACACTCTTACAAACCAATCCCTTCACCTTTGTCCTTCGGGATGAGAGTGTAGATGGTTGCTACTTGCATTCAAATGCAAATTGAAATGTTGTCTCCTCGAACTGACTCTGCTTCTTTGTCTCCTATGCTGGATCACCTTCGGACATGATGGAGCCATGCTTGCTCTCTGAGCTGGAACTACAAGGTTGGAGCCTCTCCATGAGCTTCTCCAATGGAGACCCCCAATGGGGCCTCTCAGATGCTTGCTTCCTCTATGGGCTACATCTCTCCAAACTTGAGCTCCCTTCAAATGCACATGCCAAGTGCTTAAATAGGAGAAGCTACTCTTGGTGGCATGATACATGTGATTCTCCAAATTGGGATTAGTTACAAATTGGTTTGGATTTTAAGAACATAAACCAAAAATATGGTTCATGCCCACATGCCCATGGGTTTTCACATTTAGTTACTTCCCCATAATGACATTTACAAAATCCAACAATAATCCATTACATAACAAAATCCCTTTTTTAAATAGCATGTTGGTTTTTCAACCATAAACCAACTTGTTACAACTTCTTTACAAATATGGCATGTTTGTTTTTGGTTACAACCATGCATTTACTTCATAACAACAAGGAATAAAATAAATGAGTAATATGTGAGTAATTTTTCCACTCACTTCAAATATTAATCATTTTACAATTTCTCATGAGTAAATGCATGAATTTCCTAAAACTCATTTCAAGCACAAATGTATGCATGCTAGTCATCATGCCATGTCACCATGCCACATCATCATGCCATTTAGCATGCCATGTCATCATGCCACATCATCATGCCATGTCAGCATGCCACATCATCATGACACATTATCATGCCATGTCATTAGAATGCACTTTTTGACTACCATGTGGCAGCTTGAGGGAGTGCCACGTGGCACTTCAGCCAAAATTTTCCCTGTTGGGGTCAAACTTCAAAACGCAATATCTTTTGCATCCGGAGTCCGTTTGACACGCCGTTTGCACCATTGGAATCGGCTTGATGAGCTCTTCGACGTGGTACTATTTTTTTTTTGCAATACGAGTATTTTGAAAATTGGCCTTTTTAGATCCTCCTAGATCATTCCTCCCCACTAGGAAGGCTTTTGGTCCCCAAAAGCTTCTTGCAGGTATGCTCATCTACTTCTTGCTTCATTGGTTCCTGCATAAATTGCTTCCAATTCCTGGATTTTTGCACACTGCAAACTTTTGCTCATAACAGTCCACAACCTGCAACACTTGTCAGCCTACTCTGATACCACTTGATCCGAAAACAAGATCTTTGCTACTCTATGACGTTAACATGAATTGCATAAAGAGCATGAATCAAGCTCACAAATCCATAAGAAGAGAACCAAATAGCATAGACAATACACACATAAAGACAACAAGTTGATAACGGAGTTCGTCTAGGATGGACTACGTCTCCGGGCCTGCTTCTCAATAGGAGGGCCGATCTATAATCTCAGCATAAGGCAAAATACATGATAATGATACAATGATACCTTGGTGACAATGGTCAGGAAGAGAACCACTGCCCAAAACACAACAATACTGCTTCCAGCAACTTTGAAGCCTGAAGACGGTGTAAAACGAGTATAAATACTCGTACCTTCCTCCTGCAGAGCTACGCAATCTCCCTTCTCTCCTTTAGCTACAAAGTCTCCACTCCCAAGCATGAGTGGGAAATGGCAAATGAATGGGTTTATATAGGTTGGCTTGCCCTTCTTCACATGACTCTCATGGATTCCTTTGGTTGCAACTAATTTGCCTATCTTGACCTTGGTTACAACTTCCCCAAGTTGGTTTTCATATGGTTGGGCTTTTTATTAAATAATAAACCAACATATTTAACAATACCCCTTTAAAATGGCATTGGCTTTTAATATGGTTAAAAATATATTATAATAACCATACAAAACCATTTTAAAATCCATAGCCAAGTCGAACCCATTTTAAAAGCCATAACCAAAGTTTGTAAAAAGCACGTGGTAAGGAGTGGGCGGGTCCCACGTGGTGGCTCCTCCATGTGAAATACATGTGTTAAGGCACAGTAAAGGGAAGGTTGGTACCCCATGGGCTGGGCCATGAGCTCCACATGATTTGTGGGTTGGATTTGTAACAAACTCCCCATGTACCTCGTCCCATTGAAACCCATGGGTCGGGGCTTGCCCCGACCCCCTTTTCGCGCCATTAAACTTCCTCACGTTTAAATAAAAGAATCTTACTACTCATACCAAGAATCCATGTAGCCCGAGTGGTGAAGTCGCTCAACCTTCATTGCAGAGGTCACGGGGTCGAACCCCGCGGAGGCCATAATTTTTCATCTAACCTTTTTGGCCAATTCGGGCCTGGCACATGGCAGGCACCGATTGGTCCCACTCATCGGCCAATTGTCTGAGTCATTTGCCACATCATCGAGCCGTACTGCCACATCACCATCCGTACTCCCAGTCATCAGTATGCTAGCTCAGATCCGTACTGCCATGTGTCACCTTGTGATTGGTCCGTACTATACAGATGCCACGTGTCATCCTCTGAGTGGTGCCACGTGTCGTCTTTTGGTTGGTCCGTACACCTTCCATGTCATCTTGTCTATACCGTATGGATTCCACGTGTCACCTTGTCAGTGGTGCCACATCATCATGTTTTTACAGTATGGATGCCACGTGTCACCCTGTTAGTGGTGCCATATGGCACCTCTTTTTTTGTCAAATTTGCCTATTGACCTTATAGAACAGAACGTGATAACTTTCTCATACGGAGTCCATTTGAGGTGAAATGAATGCCGTTGGAATCGTCTTGATGAGCCCTTTGATCTGGTGCTAGTTTTGCTAAGATTGGAGGACTTCAAAAAAAATTCCTTCTTGGATCCTCCTAGATCAAAAAGAGCAAAAATAGGAAGGTGCAGACCTAGCATTACAGGTTGTAGCAGAGATTGAAGAACTACCATCACCTACACCAAAATATCAAGATGAACCAGTAGAGAAGGTTTCCTCTAGCAATCCCAATACTCAAAGGATAAATTAGTTGCTGAAGCAAGTGTATGAGATGGAGATTTTAGAAAGGGAGATAAAGAAAAATAATGCTACATTGACCAGTAGGAACATGCTGCTGCATAAATCTTACCTAGAGTTGAGAGAAAGGTATGCTTTCCTGAAAAGACTAAATAAAAGGTACCTGAAAGACAACACAAGGATATATACAATCCGTAGGATTCAGAGACTATAGATGAAGGAGGCCAATCTAAACCCTAGCACTCACCTCACATTGGAAACCCTAGTTGAAGCTACAGTAAGCCTTCATCCTCCAGAAGCAAGCCAGGTTGTTGTTAACCTTCCTAACATAGAGCCTATTGAAGAAGAAAGCTAAGCAGACAAACTGAAAGAAAAATTTTGGAGGTGGCTTAAGAATTTTCGAAGAACAAGGCTTTCAATGGCTTAGGCGGACGCCGAGGCAGTTCATTAGCCACCGAAAGCCTCGCTTTCGACAGCTAATAGTTCCAATATTTTGGCCTCTTAACCATCGAAAGAAGAAAGAGGCATATGATCGAATTTTGACACGAAGGACCAGTTTTGGGTGAACATGGATAGCTCAGGGATGAAGTATAAAGATGTAGGACGCTGAAGAAAACATTAGGGAAGGTATGCTTCAGTTTTGTTGTGACATAAAAGAAGAAAAGGTCACCAACACTCAACTGTCAAAGTGAAACAGTGACTTAACCAGTAGAGGACCAGTGGCAGTGATTTTCAGTACTTACTTTAGTTATAAGAAGGTTCAAACAGTGAATGAATTCTATAGTTAGTTAGACTAGTAGTTAAATTAGGGTTTTTTGACCTAATTATGCAAAAACAATTATTTTGTCTATTTTTAGTAAATCAGATCCAATTTTTCNCTCATTTTATTGAAAGGGTTCGACTTCAGGGACTTGTAGACCATTACTATTGTCAAGCTTCTCATATTGCTCATGACCTAATGTAAGCTCTTTTGTTATCATATGTTCAGCTTCCATTTTCTATCTATTCTGTGCTTATGCTTGAACGTGCTATTTAGGTTTTATTCAGGTTAATTGATGTTTGATAGCTGTCATCCTATTGGCATATTGATGATTTGAATTATAAGTGCTTTCCTTGTCATGATTAGCCATTTATATATATCTGTTTTATGTATGAATCTGCCAGCACGATAAGTTCTCCATTTTTGCACCATATTGTCAACCTCGGAACAGTGGTAATTATAAGCCTTATCCCTGATTGAGTTTCATGCATGTCTTGAGAGTGTGAGGTCATATTGGTCACCTGACTTGATCCACTTAGAAAACCATAAAAAACATTTAAGTTACCATGCATCCTCGAGCTGCAACCTAGAGGAGTTTCCTAGAGTGATAACAACTTAATTTACTCTATTTGAAATAAAAAACGGTAAATTAAAATAATGAAATAAACTATGATATTTAAAAAAAAAACATTAAATTAAATATCTCTTTAAAATAGAACTTTAATTAATAGAGATTAAGTTGTTTTTTTTCATGTGGTTCACACCCTTGGAAGATAGAGTGTTGGCTACATCACCATTAATAATTGTCCAATCCCTAAAGACCTAAAGAATTAAACCTTTGATCTTGAATATGTCTTAAACGTAGAAGTACCAACTAACTAAGCTACCCCTCACAACCTAAAGGTTAAGTTTATTACTAATTAAATTAGCATATCTATACATTTTTCTTAAATTAAAATAGTATTAAATTAAATTAAATCTTAAATATTGAATACTTATAAAGATATGAATAGTTTTTTTAGGGTCAATCTTGCTATCCATAACATCCCCAAAGCATTGGACTAAATTAAAGGTCATGAGTGCTTTGTGTTATTTGGTCGCTCTAAGGTAACTAGGTTCAACGTCTATTTCGTGGTAAATATGCAAGTAGTTATATATATAAATTATAAAAGTAGTAACTAAGGTTAGCTATTATAAATATTATGCCGTGGTTGATAAAAAAAACAAGTTCTTAGATGGTTGCATGTTTCTTTGATGGAGTTGTAAAAGATGTTGTTCGTGGTGTAGGTATCCTCTGAAGGATCAATGTATGAATTGTGGTCGAGGTTTCAACACTAAAACTGAATTATTGGCACTTTGGTTTATGGCAAAATTGCATTGTTTTTGCAATTTTCCGCAACAAGGTTGTGAAGAGTTTGTTTGGGATCTCCAAATACAACATCTCAATATGATTTGATATTATGCATTGGATATGTAGTTTTTGATTCAATGAATAACAAAAAGTTAAAAAAAAAAATCTACTTAAAAAAACTTTATCCAAATATATTATTCATTTAGAAAATAACTTTAACACATAAAGATTAAATTTATTATTAATTAATTTAGTTTATTTCAAAAAAAACTTAAATTAAAATAATGAAATAAATTATAATATTTAAAAATGCATTAAATTAAATATTTATTTAAAATAGAATATTAATGAATAAAGGTTTTGTTACTAATTAATTTGTCATATTTATAAAAAAAAATTAAATTAAAATAGTATAATAGGTTGTAAAATTTAATTAAAAATTTATTAAATTTAATTTTTGCTAGCTCACTTATAAAGGTGTGGGTTTTATTTGCAAGATAATTCAAGTTCAATATCCTCAGGGATGACTTTGTTGGGATGATATACCAAAAAATCTAGCCATGTTAAAGGTTGGTATGGCCCAGGCTAGGCGCGAGTGATTTTGATGGCTTAGATGCCCTTGGGTTGTGTTTTCTTAGCCAATGGTTGAAATGCACTAGCCCCAATTCGCTAATATTTGTAACCCAAAAAACATTGAATACTTAAAACTATAATACAAATATGAATAGCCTTTTGAGAGTCAAGTTTCTGGGTTAGGTTCTACTTATCTTGCTATCAATAATGTCCCCAAGTGCCCCATGGGCTCTGGTTGTTTAGCTAATAGTTAAAATTCCCTGGCCCCATGCGGTGGACATTTATAACAAAAAAAATTAAAAGAATATTGGAATGTAGTTAGTAAATAATTATAAAAATATGAATAGTTTTTCAGGAATCGTGAGTGAGGTTCTGCTTATCTTGCTATTGCAACATCCCCCAAGCACTTAACTAAATTAAAGGTCATCGATATTTTATGTTATTTTATCGTTTTAAGGTAAGTAGGTTCTTCCACTATTACACCCATCCTAGTGGAAAATATGCATGGTAGTGCTCAAGATCTTATCATTTGCAACGGTCTCACAAAATGGCCAAACTTTAGCTAGATGACTTGTATCCATGGGCTTGGAAGTAGTGTGATATATTCTGTTATATCTTATATCCCTATTTACAACAAATTAATAGATTTCAACATCTTCAACGACCATAATCTTGACTCTAATCATAGACCTTTAATTATAACTCTCAATATTGCCATGTATAGCGATCCCAAAGAGGGAAACTATTATTTCCAAAAGCACCCGATCTTTTATATAAATAAAGCTGACATTTTTCTCCATCATCAGAAAAATGGACTGGTTCCTTTATCTAGCATGAAGAATATATAAGATATCTACCATAATTTTGCTACAACCCTCTCATCATCCATTAAGAAGTTCTCGATTGAAGTATCTACTAAAAAGAGCAATAGTAGAACCAACCCTTGGTATCATTAAGAGTGTAAAGATGCTAGAAAATAAATTAAGCAAGCTACTACAGATTCAATAAAAATGGACAAGATAAATCACTACAAAACCTTAATTAAAAGAAAAAAAAAAAGACATTATCTAAGTAAAAGGAAAGAAAATATCCTACACCTCTCCAAGGTGGCTCCTAAGAAATTCTAGAGGCAAATTCTAACATGCAAAACAAAAAGAAGACGATAAAATTGCTTTAAAAGATTGGAATTCCTATCTTAAAACACTTTATGAATCCACGGATATTAGAGATAACATTCAAACCCTTCTTACAACGAAAGAATATTTCTCGTTAGAAGACATAGATTTTGGGGTTAAGTGCTTAGCAAATGGAAAAGCCAAAGACATTGAAGGCTACCAAGCGGAAATCTTAAAAATTGGAGGGCATGTCCGCATCCCACAAATCCACAAACTCTTTAATCTAGCGGTCAAGCAAGGGTTTCCTACACCTTGGAATCAAAGCCTCGTTATTCCTATTTTCAAAAGTGGCGATAAAAATGACCCCTCTAATTATCAGACTATTATGATTAGCCCTCTCTTAGCTAAGTTATATGGTATTATCTTAGAAAATAATATCAATGGATGGATAGAAATGGTAGGTAAGCAAGTTTTAGAAGGAATCATTCAACCATGGACCACCTCCTTACACTTAGGATCATTGCAAAGGAATGTCGTAATAATAAGTCTAACTTGTTTTGTTGCTTTGTGAATTTTAGAAAAGCTTTTGATACAATGCCTAGAAATAACTTGTGGAATAGGCTAGAGGAGCTTGAGGTTCTTTTTGAGTTGAGAGCTGCAATGATAAGGTTATACGAAAATGTCATTTCCAAGTTTAAGAATAATGAGGGGTAGACGACACATATAAATTGTAATATTGGAGTTAAACAAGGTTTCCCCCTCTCCCCTACCCTTTTTGGCATTTACATTGATAAGCTAGAAAAGTGTTTAGAAGAAGCAGGCTGCTCTGGTACAATCTTAACTCGGATAGTTATCATCCTCCTACTTTACGTCGATGATATTTTTCTTATGGCAAGGTATCCTTCTGATCTCAATAAGAAATTAATAAATCTTAAATACTTTTTTTCTAACATGGGTATGATTGTTAACACCAACAAGACAAAAATCATGATTATAAAATCTAAGAAAGACACCTATGCAAATTTTATTTATGATAATTGAAATCTAGAGGAAGTGACTTATTACAAGTATCTCGAAATCGATATTCATCACAAGCTCAATTGGAACTATAGCATTGAGAAAACTTATGATTAATGGAGGGTGGAAAGCTTATTTTGGTCTTGAAAATAACTGTAAACCAGCCAATCTGGTCTTGTGGGATAAACAAAAGTTCCTCTTTGAAACTCTTTTCATCCCTGTTATCTTGTATGGTTGTGAAGTATGGGGGTGCAACATTTATAGAGAATCTTGGAGGAATATTGAGAAAATCCAGAAGCGGTTTATAACTTATAACCTCAAAATTAAAATCAATACGTCTTATCCTATTATCCTCATAGAAATGGGTCTTTCCCCCATCGAGAGCATTGTTATGACTAGGTTCTTGATGTACAAGCATAAGATAAATAGCATGGGAAAAAAGAGACTTCCTAAAATTTCTTTAAACTCAAGTCAAAACCGACTACGCGTCAAGCGGTGTTGGTGTAAAGATACCATGGCTTGGTTAAACCATTGGGGCATTAATGAAAATGACATTTTGCAAAACATTGACAATGTAAAATATATTATTACTTCTATGTTTAAAGAGAAATTTTGGTGTGAGGAAAATTTAGAGGTAAATAGAAAATTAAGATACTATAAGGAGGTCATTAATCCTAACTCGGAGGATCAGAAGTATCTCTCAGTAGTAACTAGCTCACAGAAGAAAATTAATATAGCCAAGATTAGAACGAACTCTCATGAACTCCATAGCGAAACAGGGCATTGGTATATTCCTAAAACTCAATGGGCGGAAAGGGTTTGTGATCTGTGTGAGTCTATGAGCATTGAGGATGAAAATCACTTTCTCTTAGAGTGCCTTGCTTACACCCACATTAGCTCTGAGTTTCATAGTATTTTCTACAATACAAACCTTTATAACCTCCTAACTTGCCAAAACTATATTGATCTTGGAAAGCTTCTTTCCAAGATTTTTGAGCATAGGAACAAGATTTTAAAGTAAACCAAGTATTTTAGTTCTTAAGGTCCGATAGACCAAAATTGGTCTTAGTGGACATTAGTCATCATCATCATAAAATTTTTAAAAAATAATAATAAAAGTGTTTACTAGAATTAAGGTGGGTTAGGTAGTAATTTGAAAATATTTCATATATGACTGTAAATATAAACATTTTTCAATGCTTCCTTGTTTTAATTGGGAGTTAAAAAACTAACCATGTACAAATTAAATAATAATGAAATGATTACTACAAGTTAATGTCAGCTAATGGTTCACACAAAAAGGAATTTGTACAACTTCCTGGATTATAAACAAGACAGGTACAAGATACATCAATGAATGATTTCTTTGAATATGAGAGTAAAACTCGATAATTTGTGTAGCTTGGAAATAAAGTATACAATGTTGCTAATAATGGGGCCTCTTACTAATAATGTGGATATCTTGGAAAAAAGGTATGCAACATTGCCAGTAATGGAGGTTCTTCCTAATATTCATAATGATCTCCAACGAGAGGTGTTGCTCAAAGTTCCTTATATATTTCATAAGAAGTTCAAGATTATTTACAAAATATGGGGAAAATGATCAATACTCCTGAGTTCTATGACGACATAATGGTCTATGGTAAGAGAAAACATTTGATATGTTTGAAGAAAAAATGTTTTAAACATTCCTTTGAGGATAGTAGAGTTACTTCCACTTGCAATACTGAAATAATCGTCTATGTCCTTATGAACTGTATATGGGAAATAATACCTCCTATTCCTAACTTTCCTCTATTTCTATATGAGCCTCAGTTGGTTTCTGTAAATCGGAAGCTTCTTTTGTTTAGCTATATAGTAAATACAAAACAATGTAAGGATTCAATGTACATAAAGAGAATGAGCTAGTACACAAAAATAGTTGCAACCATAACATCAATAAAACTCGAGTCAAGGATAAGTTTGTCATTATCCAAAATAAAAATTATATAAACTACTTCAATTCATAGATGTGAATTAACGCTTAATTAATTGTTGAGGACAAGATTTACAACTCTAGGAAGGGAGAACCTTTAACATATTTAAAAACCTCAGCGCACTACAATTGGGAGAATGTCAAACTAAGGAAAAGAATTTAATATTAAAGGGGTATCTAACTTATCCCTCCATATCCATACAACCTTGGGGTATCATGTGACATCTCAAGCTAGACCAGGGTGGACTCCTTTTCCAGTCATCATCTCACACAATATGTCGATCAAATCAAGTCTATACCTGGCATCTAGATTGACTTATATGTCATGTCTCTACATCCCAGGAGCACAATCCTTCACAACCTCAGCCATATCCACATCAAGAGGTTGGGGAGGTCTCTCCCCAACATAGGTGCCAATATATACAAAATATATAGTACACAAAAATAATTAGACAATTTCATTAAACAAACTAGAATAAATGTTATTTGCATTAAGAAAGAAAATAAAATGAAAGTATATTTATTTAAACAAAACACTAATATTACCTCTAGAATTTGTTGTCTTATCCTGGGTGAAGAGGATGTTTGTACATCCTCTCCAATCCAATATGACATAAGGAAATGACACTAGGGATAAATTGTTATCCTCCATGCTATGTAGTAGCTCCAATGTCTTTGTGGTAGTCCTCCTGGGAATAATCTGACCCCATATGCATACGGGCCTCAATCGATGCACTAGGAGGGTGATGGTCAAACAAAGGCCTCATTTCCAAAATCCTCTCAAAATATAAACAGAACAACTCTAAACTATTAATGACATCTACTAAGTGCAAAAACAAAACTTCTACATAGAAAAGGAAGACCACCGAACGCATATCATCCTCTGTACTAAAGAATAAACATACAATAATAGAGGGTAGCTAATGTACATCCCATCAGTATTGTAGTGCACAATGGTGGCCACCAATAGCGAGAGGCACCTAACATCCTCTTGAATGAAGAGATGCATAGCTATCCACTGGAAACCTAAAAATCGGTTCGATGAATGACGACATCACCGATATATATTTGAGAGTAGAAAATATGACTCTTAGTTGTTGTGTTGGACATGAAATCAGTGAAGTGGAGAAAATCCCCCTTTCTCCTATATATTCGAGTGATAAAATATATGTCCTCGTCAGTGGAATGGAACCACTAATCAATATCAACATGGAATGCCTATCTCCAATGATCCCACTGATTTCTAAACTCCATAAAAAAATGATCATGGTGCTTATTTGTACAAACACACTATAGAATATGCACCACCTATAAGTCACACACCACATACAATACCCTTTTATATAGATATCCACATGATGCACTTTATACATACAAAGGACACGTGTGTTTATAACTAGACTAGCACCAACATAACACATATATAATAATACAACACACCGCCAAACAACTACAAGTTAATATTGGAATAGTTTTGGTGCTTCCCTAAGAAACAAAAGCACCAGTGCTTCCATAATATGAAAGAACAAGTGCATGTGGAAAAAAATTCAGCACTAAAAGCATTGTTGCTCTGTAAAAGTAACACACCTAAATGTCAATTTTGAATTCTTATTAATATTTTTTAGTGCACTCTAATAAAGTAGAGCGCTGAAAGGATTCATTGCAATAAGAATTAAAATGGCACAAAGGTATCCATGCACCTCATTTAATATACGGAATCTATGCTCTTTATACCTGCATGAGCGCACCATATTTTTTAATTAAGTTTTCAATTTATGTGACAGTGCTCCGTACGTTAGTTCGTCGTTTTACATTGCAGTGTTTTATCGAAGGTCGGAACTACATGCACCATTATATGATGCGGTTGATTTAGTTGTGTTGGGTGCACTGGGTGCAATGCAAGTCATGGATCACACCAATGCACTGAAAAAAAATACAACACTACAACACTGTAATGTGGTTTGTGATTTTAAATTAAATGGCACCGGTGTGATATATACCATGAGCACAATGGACTGTCATATAATTTCCTAAAATTTTAATGTGGCGGTGTATTCAGATGTGGTGAATGAATCGGATTCAGTGAGAAGAACTCAACATGCCAGTGCGTTGATAGAAACCAAAGCACTATCGTATAAATTGCAAAGTTAGATGACCAGATGCCCATATGCACACCACTTTTTCTATGCACACTATAATTTTATAGTGTGCATTGAGTTGCGGTGCGAGCTAAAGAACTTAAATGCATCACGCAAATTTTTTATTATTATTTTTAAATGGTTAAAATTCAAGACTATTTTCAAATTTTAATATGCTAAAATTTTAAGTTAGAAGACAAAATATATTACGTGTACGGAGAGGCATGGTTGCTATGTACTCCAAAAAATGAAGTTTTCCTACCGTTTAGAAAAATTCAAAAAGCACATACCGAGCAATGGATAAGTGAAATGCAGGTAAAAAGAGAAACAATGATAGGGTGCTTTAGGGAGGAAAAGTTGGCATTGGTGCTTGAAATATGAAGGGAATTTTAGAATGGTAAAAATGAATAGTTCATCTAGTATTTTGTTTACTTAACCCTTCTTCGGTGTGCACAATACTATGAGGAACCAAGACATACTTTTAGTTGGTGCAATGGTGTGGTATAATTATACAAAAGCATTGTTATCTAATACAAAAGTATGAAAACTATGGGTGTGGAATTTTAAATAAAACTTAAATAATTTTTAAGCTATCCATTAGCCGATGCACCGTTGTGCGGTGCACACAGGTGTTGTCAATGTATATAAACACATTGTTTTTTAGAAAAATATTTAAAATGTTGACACGTTTTTTAAATTTTTTATTTTATCCGATTCGATGCTACAACACATGATGCAATGGTGAATATAGAATTATGTAGCGCACTGTTTATGTTATTTTGTTTTTTTTAAATATTATTCTTGGTCTATGGGTTTTTTTTTTGTGCCATCTACGATGCATTACATTTAAATATGCATTGGGGAGCTTAACCAATTAGTTCTTTAATATTTTTTCCACACTGATGTGTTCACTCGTATTATTTTATCCACACCAATGCATTCACTCTCAAACAACACCCATGGGTTTTACGTTTTTTAATGCACCCATTTAAAACCTCCTTTATCTCACCTCCACTAGAAACCTCTGCTATAAACGGATATTTGGGCTCTTTTCTTAGTGGATTCCTCTATAAACTCCGCTACATGGTATTTTCCTTGTACTGATGTAAGTGTATGATAGAAGATATTACCATTTAGTTTCAAAAAGAGAAGGATGACTATAAATCCCTATATATTGAGATTGCATATTGGTAGAGGAGAGTGTTAGTCTTTATTGACTTATTGTGCATGCTTGGGGTTACCTGAGAAAGTAGGTTTGGTTTCTCAAAGTCTATGGTTGGGGGGTACATGGACATCCCAACTTCTATCCACAATTGTTGTAAACTAGCTAAGAATTATCACTAACTTTTTCAGAAATTATTTATGTAAATGTTTATCAATTTAATCATTGATATTTCATTTTATCCATTGTCATTTATCCTTGTTCTAGCTTCTATTCATTCTCAAAATTTATACTATGTATCTATTGAAAGGAGGGTAGTGTTATTATGAAAATGTTAGCATTTATTAATATTTTTGTTCTGGTAAAGATAGTTATCCTTGTTTTGGATACTGTACCTATTTTTTCTATTACTAGTCACATAGGGTTATTTAGAAAGAGGCCATACTTGTCTTTTAATTTATTATTAATATTAATGTTTTGTCTATGAAGTTATTACAGTCAGGTAATACAATATGTAATGTCGAAGCTAATATGAGTATAAGTAGAGCATTGAGAAGCAAACAGTTTAACATAATAATATTATTACTTTAACTAAAACAAAAGCTCACCCAAGAAGGAGATAAACGAATTCGAACGACTAAAATCAGGCTCTAAGTATCGTGACAATGACCCTAATATATCTCAGGTCAAGTAAGTAAGATAGGAGTAGTGTTGTTGTTATGGCTCCTCAAGTTAAAGAAAATTACCAGAGGAGATAATAACAATAAAAGAAAGTTATCCTTATGCAGACAAGAGATGGAAGTCGAAAGAATAAACACAAAGCACATTGAAACTTTGAGACATGCAACATAGAGTTAGTCATGGATTAAATAGAGTATTTGAATAAGAAATAGTAACACTTCTATATAGGAATTGGTTTTAGGTGGGGACTAAACCATTTAAAAAAAAACCTAAACCCTAGCGTAATAGATTCGAGTTATCATTCCAAGAAGATATTGGAAGTTGCTATGCGATTCAAACCATAACCTCAATAAGAAACAAATGGAATTCCAATCATAACATGAATTCCTACAAGAAACAAAAATGATGGGATTCAAACCTGAAGCAATAAATTGAAAAGGGTGAACTTTTATAACATGACTATGACTGAATAATGAATTACTTGGAAAGAGTTAAAGTTCGAGTCCAAACGAATGCAACCTCACATACTAAATAACAAACTATTATGGCATCAACGACTATAAGAAATACAATAAGGCATGAGTTATGACCAAGCATAGTAAAAATAAAAACATAACTATTTTACATTTCCATTGCAACAATGCTAAAGAAATATTTATAGTAAATAAAAATCAATGTAAGGATTCCATGTACATAAAGAAAACGAGCTAGTACATAATCATAGTTGCAACAATAACATCAATAGGAGCTGAGTCACGACTAAGTTTTCCGATGGGACCAAACCAAACCAAACCAAACCGCCAAGAGCCCAGAACTTATATGGATCTAACGAACCATAAAGGAAATGGTGATAGCCAAGGATTCACCTTCCAATATTTTCTCAATGGTGGAAGCCATGTAAAGAGGGGAATATGATCGAATCTTAGGTGGTGCACAAGAGAAACGAGTTGGCCATCCTAGAAGGTGTAAGGTATCTAACGTGAATGGGGAAAACAATTAATTGTATACATAAATTCTCATTAGAAGGGATCCTTTATTAATGTGTTTGCACAAGTTAACCTCCATGACTGCAAATTGGCCTTTGAACATTGCAAGCTATTTAAAACTAGTTGACCAAGAGCTTGAATGATACACCAAGGTAATTAAAATGTTGATTTATCCACCACCAAATTTGTATGGGAAAGAGTGGACCCATTTGAATGATCATGGGTTGGTGCAAGCTAATGCTGGTCACTTATGACGCATTCGTTGCAATGGACTTCTGGAAAAACAGAAATATGAACGTCAAAAAACAATATTAGAGGTACCTACACAATTTTTTGGAACATGGTGTAAGAATATGAAACATGGACAATTGGATTTCCTTCCGGAATATATAGGTTTTATTTATGGAAACTAAGCATAAATCCCAAAAAACGAGGTTCTTCTGGGGTTGGTATGTTATATTTTTCCCAAAAAATAATGAATATGTTTGCGTTGGTCCACTCGTTTGGTATGCAAATGGTAGAATTTTGTGAAAAAAATTATATAGAGTTGTAGATAATAGGTGTGTCTAGTGCAGCGATATTTTTCCATATTTATTTATGTTATATTTTTTATTTTTCAAATTAAGGAAGTCAGTGACGCCCTAAATGACAAGGTTGAGCGTTGGTCCACCACATCTTGGTCTTAACATAGTCAATAAAAAGAAAAGATGTATATCAATATGCTGGAAAGATGTTCTTTGGGCTTTTGATATAATTGAAAATTTTCTAGTATGGAATATCGGTAATGGAGTTGTTGTTCGTGTTGGGGTGGATCCTTGGATAGGTTGTAAATAGAGACATATCTTGCCTTCTTATGTGATTGAAAAATTACATATGGCTGGGTTTTTTTTCTTAAAAGATATTGGAATTCCTGGTTTGACTTGTCTGAGGATTCAGCAGTGGTTAACAGTGGAATCTATTGGTTTTGTTGATCCTCAGGAGATAGCAGTGTGGAATGGATATATAGCTATTCTTAAAGCTAGTCATGTGAGGATATCTAATGAAGATGATGTTCTGGTATGGAACCTATCAAAATATGGTCATTATTCACCAAAAGATGTTTATGCACAGTTAACGTTGGACAGGGAGGTGGAATATTCCTGGTGGTGGATATTTCTATGGAAACTTAAGTCTCCACTCAAGACCAACATTTTTTGTTGGTTAATATTATTTGATAAAGCTTTGACATGGGATGTGCTTGTTAAGAAAGGTAGAGAAGGACCTGCCAGATGCTTTTTGTGCAAAATGGATGTTGAATACAATTTTCATCTTGGGGTGGATTGTTCCTTTACTCAGAGTGTTTGGTTAATCATTGAGGACAAATTAAAATTCAATAATCTTTGGAGTGGGGAATCTGTGCCAGAATGTTTGAAATTTTGGTGTTTAAACTCGGAATTTGCTCATATTAAATCTTTACCTGTTATTGTCTTATGGTTCATTTGGAAAGCCAGGAATCTGTCTTGTTTTGAAGATCTAACTTTGACACCACCTCAGGTTTCAAGTTTCAGTCTTGGTATGATGATGTCTCTCCCGCAGAAGAATGCAATGGTAAAAATAAGATCTATTTTTGTGGAAGTTATTGACAAATCCTTTGCATGGGTTTTTTTTTACAGTTCTGCAGCTCGAGAGCCAAAAACTTGTGGAGATGGGGGCATGTTGTATATCACAGATGAGCATTACTTCTCTTTTAAAGTAGGTTTAGGTTTGGGTACTAATAATTATGCAGAACTTTGTGCTTTAAAGCTACTTCTCTTTCTGGCTAGGAGGAAATCTTTGGCTAAAATTCAAATTTTCGGTGATTCTCAGTTAGTTATTAATTGGGCATCTGGTAAGTTTAGATTAATGAATTTAGATTTATCCATGATTCTTCAGGAAGTGAATAGACTTACTGATTGTTTTGATTATGTGGTGCTCAAACATATATATCAGGAAATAAATACTTATGCAGATGTTTTGGCAAAAGTTGGAGAGATGATTCTGGAGGGCTATTGGTCCATAAAGGAGTATCGTGCAGATGAAGTTGTGGAAACCTTTCATAATTTTTGATCAAGTATTTGGGACTGCTGGGTCCATTATGCTTAATGAAGATATTTGCTGATTGAGGAAGTAATTGGAAATAATTTCAGTTTTGATATATGGGACTGATGAGTCCAATATGCAAATTGCAGATATGTATTCTGTTTTGAGGATGTACTATTTTCCTTTTGGGTTTGTTTTCCTTGAGGTAGAACTCTTTTGATAAAATTAATGTTGTTGATTCTAGATCAACTGATTGGGGTTACTTAAGTTTGAAAACATTATGAGAATGTATAACTGTTTTAGTTTTGAGAAGTTTATGCTCGATCTATGGAGCATCTATAAGGTTAGGATTTTTGTGTAAATGGACTTTAAAGCCATCTGTAAAATGTCAATATAAATATTTACGAATTTTTTCCATGGAAAAAAAAAGTACACATATTTTTTTAATAAATAAGTTTTTTCCTAGTTAATAAAATGTAAAGTGCTCGTTTCTTCTTCCACCTCTTTCTTTAAAATCATATATCTTTTAGTGAGAATGTAAAATTCACCTCCAATGTTTCCTCTTTACATAGTTTATATATGTGCCAACCATAAGGTAAAATGAGCCTTTCTTTTTTTACCAATTTACTAACCTTATTTACATAATTATATTTGCATATCCTTTAATTACATCATATGGACATGTCCCTTAATATCCCTTATATATATTTTAAGGACATGTCCATATACTATCAAGTAGTTTATATAAGTATATTAAATTTATACTTCTTTATTTTATTTTTATTTTTATGTCCTCCTTTTGTAATGCTATCTTGTAATCTATGCATTTAGTATAAGGTATGTCATTTTTACAAAGTCATAAATAAGGGTGTATTGAGTATAAAATTAAGGTATGTCGTGTTTGGTGAAAGATGAAGGGTTTCGAGGGTTTCGTCGAGGGTTTGCAGGATGCAGCCTACAAGAGGACGCGGAGCCATTAGGCTGTTTCTTGCTCCCTGTTACTACCTTGCCACTGTTTTCTCATGCCTTTTGACTGCTCTATTTCCCTGTTTCTTTATGTTTCTTCTTGACTATTTTGATTTGTGGTCTGTTTATAAACTTTTCCATGGATGACCCTTTAAGCTGGAGCCAACGACTGGAGTCCCTCCTCATTAGCTGAGGATTAGTACCAACCAGTTTAATCAAGTGGGAATTGTACATAGCAGTTGGCTTTGGTACAATCCATGAAAGTTTTGTTTTTTTACTATTATAGTGTTTCTGCCACCTTTTTCCTGCATATATGTGATGATTGAACCCCATTCGTTCTTTTAGAATTCAATTGTCCTGGCATTTTGTGTTTTGAGGGAAGCTATACCTTTTGCTGTCTCTGTCTTCTCTTTCTGTCGTCTTTCGTCATCTTTAGGGTTGTGGTTTATGATTATGTGTTGATTTTTCACCATAAGATGTTTCGTTGGTGACTTGAACCCTGATATTTCGGTTAGTGGGGTTTGCATACTTTTGGGTCATGGGTTAAGATTTAGTATTGATTTCGCTCCTTTTTATATTTTGGTGATTTGTACTCTGTATGCAGACTGGGGGGTTTGAACCCTAATCATTCTTCTTCAAGGGTTTCTGGGTTTTGAATGTTCTATACTAGTGTTAGCGGCCAGGAAAGAATATTTTGGGGAATTTGGATCTGTCCTTATGTCAGAGAATATTGATGGGTCGCCTGACCTATCAGTTGACCTAGCAGCAGCTCGGTTCCATTGACGTCGAAAGGAAAAGTCCCACAAAGTCTTGGATGGCAAATTTTGTTTCGTGGTTGGGCGTGATATTTTCCTGGACAGAGTTGAAGCATTATGTGCTTGTGCTTTGGTTTTCCATCTTGAATACGCCTCCATGGACAAAAAAGACTGGTTCAGCTGGGCAACTGAAAACTGGAAACCCTTCCTCTCCTATGTACCAGCTATCAGCCTTCTTGTACGGGGTTGGATAGTGTTTGTCTTCCTTGAGGATGACCACACCACCCAGGTTTTGAAGAGACTTTGGAGGGTTGGCAAAGGATCGTTGGTTTTATAATGTTGGCACACCAACTTTGACCTTGCAAGAGAAAGAATTAGGAAAAGGCACCTGTGGACATTACTTCCAGGCCTCCCCTTCCCACTTTGGAACCACTCTCTGCTCGAAGGTGTGGGGAACACCATTGGTCATTTTGTGGCGCTCGATGAGGACTTTATGAACTCCTATGATAAGAGACTGGCTTAAATTTTAGTGGAAATAGATATTTCTCGAGGTTTACTAGCGGATGTTGAAATTCTTTGTAAAGAACGACTGTTCATCCAGCGATTGGATTATCAAGGAATTCCCTTTAGATGTAGCATCTGCCAGGATATAGGTCATCTTCACCGGAATTCACGTCTTTCTTCAAAGTCTCCCCCCCTCCTGATAGTCGATCTCCATCTGCTAATTCTATAAAGGATAAGGTATGTACTCCAGTTTCTCCTTTCCCATCTGTTGAGCAACTTAAAAATGTGTGTTCTCTCTTCGATGATGCTACATACCAGGATTTGGATTTTATGGATTCTGTAGGTGTTAAAATAAATTCTTTAGCTATCAACGGGGTCCCTAAAACACTAGTTTTTTTGTCTCCATCTGATGACTCCCCTCAACTTATTGCTCCTGTTCCCTTAGTTGAGATTCCTCCTACTTCTGTTTTAAACTCATCCCCTCCCTACCATGAGGGCGAAAGGAACTCTCCTACGCAGTGTCTTGTTACTGCGTCTTCTTTGAACATTTTTTCCCATACTGAAACTATACCTGAGGAGATCCCTAGAATAGCCCCCCCTCTTCAGACTGAGGAAGAGTTTTCAAACACCAGCAAACAGGTGGATGCTCACACTTCACCCCTATTTTCTAAAACCGACTTTCCTCCATTTGTAAAGGTGGGTCCCACCTCTATTTCCCCACACAGTCTAGTCAACTCTCTGTCCTTTTCTGACCCTTCCTTGTAGAAATACCTGAATATCTTTTCAGACAGAACCCCCCTATCCCCCTCTGTTCTGCCTCTCGACTCCATTAGATTTGAAAATGTTACAATTAGAAAAAAGAAATCTAAAAAGCCCTCCAAGGATATAGTGGATACTTTGCATGCTCCTTATATTCCTTTATCAGCAAGACTCAAAGCTGCGGTTAGTCAACCCCCCTCTCCTCTCTGAAGGGTCCTTAGAGCACAGAGCCCTATTCAAATTGACCCCTAATGCATTTTCTCACTCTGAATGTTAGAGGCTTGGGAGGCTTAGCCAAGCAAAAAAGCCTTCGTCATTTGATTTCCTTGCTCTCTCCTGATGTGATTCTTCTACAAGAAACCATGACTAGTATTTACCTTGCTTTGTTTGCTTTCTCCAAACTCTGTCTGGGCTGGGAATTATGTGCCATTAAGGAAAAAGGCCTCTCTGGAGGGATCCTCTCTGGTTGGAATCCTAAATTACTAAATTGTAAGGCCTTCCACACTGCAGTTGGTATCCTTCTAAAAGCTTCCATTAGAAGCTCTCCTTTAGAGCTGTCTATCCTAAATTGTTATGGTCCATATATTAATAGAGACTCCTTCTGGAATGCTGCAGCCGCTGGTGGACTTCTCTCTCTTCCCAACCTCATTCTGGCTGGTGACTTAAACTTTACTTTAAATGCTTCTGAGATTTGGGGGTCGAAAGCGCATCTGGATCCTTTGGGTCCTTTCTTCTCCAAGCTTTTCTCAGACCATCATCTGGTGGATGTGGCTCCCACCTGTGCAGGTCCTACTTGGACGAATGGTAGGATGGGGGAAGAGGGTATTTCCAAAAGATTAGATCGTTTTTTTTTATCTAACCATCTTGTCAATTCTCTCCCAAGATACAGAGTTTGGATCCATAGATGTGGTTTATCAGACCATTTCCCGGTCATCCTTGATTGGCAGGATCATCGGACCGATTGTGCTTTTCCCTTTAAATTTAATCAATCCTGGTTATCAAATGAAGAATTTTAAAAAATGATAAGAGCTGAATGGCCACTTATCCTCTCTGATAACCCTTTGGACCCCATGTATGACCTCTCTTATAAGCTCTAGATCTTAAAAGTTAAAGTTAAATCTTGGACTAAACTTGAAACCAAAAAGATGCAGGATAAATCTGTCCTATTGGAAGAGGAGATAAACGCCCTTTTCTCTTCCTCTATTTCTTCATTATTGTCTGATGATCAACAGCTTAGACTCTATTCTCTAAAGGCTGAACTCAAAAAGGTGATTGATCATGAACTTTATTCTGCAAGACTTAAATGTCCGATCACTTGGGCTTCGAATGGGGATGCAAATACAAAGTTTCTTCATGTAGTGGCCTCTGCCCGGAAAAAACCATAATGTGATTTGGAGTTTACAAAATGAAAGCGGTGATTGGGTCTCGGATGATTCAAATATAAAATCCCTTGGTATCCGTCATTTCAGGATTTTTTTTGAAGATGATAATTTATCCACCATATCTGCTCAACTCAAGATTATTCGATTATTCCCTTTCTTTATTGAGCCTGATGAGAAAGAGGTTTTTTTTAGTGCTGTCAATATTTCTGAAGTTGAAAGAGCCCTTAAATCCTTTAAAAAAGATAAGGCCCCAGGCCTGGATGACTGGCATGTTGAATTTTACTTGACATTCTTTGACCTTCTGGGTCCTCACCTTGTTAAGATGGTTGAATCATCTAGGATTCTTGGCAGAGTGTCTCTAGCTATCAATTCTACCTTTCTCACTCTTATTCCTAAGGTTGATAGGCCTGTTAACTTTGCAGACTTCCGCCCTATTTCACTTTATAACCTTTGTTATAAACTGATCTCAAAAATTGTTGCCATGAGACTTAAGCCTTTCTTAGATAATGCCATTTCTCCTCAGCAGTTTGGTTTCCTTAAAAATCGCCAGATCCTTGATCCCATAGGAATCACCCAAGAAGTCTTACATACTGTAAAAGCCCAGAAAATGAATGCTCTTATTTTGAAACTAGACTTGTCTAAAGCTTTTGATAGGGTTAACTGGTCATTTGTTCGACTTATCCTTTTACAAATTGGAGTTCCTTTGGTTGGTGTGAATTGGATTTTGGGATGTATCTCTTTAGTTCAATTTGCAGTTCTTGTTAATGGATCCCCTTCTTCCTTTTTCCTTGCCTCTCGGGGAATCAGACAAGGATGTCCATTATCGCCTCTGTTGTTTATCTTGGTTATAGAAGGCCTCACTCTTTTGATTGAGGAGGCTAAAAGACAGGGTAAGATAAAAGGAATAAAAATCTCGGCTCATCTCTCTCTCACTCATTTATTGTTTGTGGATGACGTGATTTTATTTGGGTTTGGCTCTCTTGAGGAATGGAGGGCTTTCAAGGATATTCTGGATATTTTTTGTGAAGCCTCTGGTATGAGTATAAATATTAATAAATCCAGCTTCCTTCATAATGATCTGGATGTGGATATCCTCCGAAATATAGCTAGTCACATCCCTTACAGATTTGATTCTCTGACTAAAGGTTTTGTTTATCTTGGATGCTATCTGAATCCTTCAGGTTATCAGATAAAATATTGGTATTGGCTGGTCACCAAATTTGAAAAAAGGATTTCCCATTGGACAAATCGATTGCTATCTATTGGAGGCTGACTTGTTCTTATTCAATCGGTCCTTTCGAGTATCCCTGTTTACTGGTTGTCCCTTTTTCCAATCCCTGCTTCCATTCTTGATAGACTCAGAAAAATTATCTTTTCCTTTCTTTGGGGTTCCTCTGCAAACAAAATAAAATTTCATCTCATGGATTGGAAATTGCTGGCTCGACCGATTTCTCAAGGGGGTTGGGGGATAAAACATTTACCCAGTTTCAGCCTTTCATTGAGAATGAAAACTTTCTGGCTGGTGCTAAATAGTTTCGACATCTGGAACAAGCTTATCTCTGTCAAATATTTGAAAAACAGACCTGTCCATATTTGGTTAAGAGAAAAAAGATTTGTAGTAGGAAATGTCTCTATTTTATGGAGAGGATTTGTTGATACTTTGCCGTGGATTGGTAAAGGACTGATCTGGAATGTTGGTAATGACTCTTTTATTTGGATTGGTGCGGATCCTGTGGTAGGATTAGGCTCAAATTACATTCTGCCAGTTGAATTGCGGGAGTATCTAGAAGATTATAGCATTGTTACATTAGAACATGCCAGAAATCTTACCCCTTCGGCCACTTCATACTGGTTCACGGCAGCTGAATTAGACCTTTGTAATGAATGGAAACATCTTTAGGATTGTTATACTCGGGGTCTGGAATATAGCATAATTTATTTATCAGACCAACAAGATTCTCTTCTCTGGACTCATTTTAATTATGTTGGCTCTTTATCGGCTGCTAAAGGATATGATTGCATCTCTCAAAGTTGTTTTGATTCTCCAGATCCTTCGATGGAATTCCTATGGCACCAACGTATTCCTCTGAAAATTATTTGTTTTACTTGGCTTATGGCAAGAGGACATATATTAACATGGGATCAACTTCAGAAAAAGGGCTTTCAGGGGCCAGGTAGATGCATTCTGTGTGAAAGTAATTCGGAAGATATTACCCATCTCTTTTTATCTTGCCCTACCAGTGCGATCATCTTAACTTACTTTGCTGCCAAATTTGGTTTTGTCTTCCCCATCCACGATTATGTTTCCTCTCTTCTGATTCAATGGTATAGCTCCCATTTGCGCAAGACTGCCTTTAGATATCTACCTATTTTTATTTTTTGGAATATCTGGATCCTTCATAATAAGTGCATCTTTGAAAATTGGAAACCTGCCATACCAGTTTTAATTTTTAGAATAGAAGGTCTTTTAAGCTCTCACCCTGCTCCTACTAAATCCTTAAAATTCCGGAAAATTGGTCCCAAACCTTTGTTGACCTTTCCTTGTGGTTATTTTGATGGGGCTGTAGCAGACAATATTGGTGGATCTGGTTTTGTTATCTATTTAAATGAGCATCACTATTTCTGTTTTTCCATTTGTTGTGGTCATGGTACAAATACTAGAGCAGAATTATTGGCTTCTTGGGCTGTTCTTAGAGTTAGCCAGATGATGGGTATCCCAATTCATTTGATTTTTGGAGATTCATTGGTTATAATTTCTTGGCTCAATCGATCGTCGACACTTGATGTTCCTTCTCTGATGCATTGGTGCAAGGATATAAGAAATATGCTTCTTTTGGCCCCTCAGGTGATCTTCAAGCACATTTTCCAGAAGCATAACTCATTGGCAGATGGACTCTCAAAGAAGGCCCTGAATTTGGATATGGGCCATGGTTTCTTCTATGAAAAACTGGATGGTATAGTCATAAATGATGGCCATTTTGTTCTTTTTTAGTTGCTGGGTCTTTAGCCTTTTTGAGCATCAGCATTATATGCATATTATTTGTTTTTGTCATGGTTAGAGTCCTCTCTGCTAGCAAGTCTTGCTCCAGATTATTTGATTGATGATCACCTTCGATTTCTTTTAGCATTTCTGACCTGTTATCGCAGGGATGATGAGTAAAGTCTGCTATGATCAGACTTTATTTTCTTTCTGCCTTAGATGTAGCTATATGCTTGATTACTTTCTGCCATTCTTGTGATGCTACGACTGCTGATTCTGTTGATTGCTGATTTGCTCAGTCATTTATGCTATGTAAAAGATGTCTTTTGATTCACTTGAATAACAAAGACTGGTATTTTTTCTTCTGAAAAAAAAAAGTAAGGTATGTCAATTTTACAAACAAGCATTGTTGTAGGGCAACTTAGTTCATGTTTAAATAAAAAAAAGTTAAACAACAAAGTTGTTTTATTTTTGGAATGTTAAATTCTAGTTATGTTTTGGCATTGACATTCATCATATACTCATTATAAAATTCATCATATACTCATTATAAAATTCACTGTGAAATAAGGATCCAATATAACTAAATATAAATTTAAATACATATTTAAAGCACATTAACTATTTAATAATTTCTCTTCATTTTAATAATATATTATTTTTTAAGAGTGATGTAATAAATTATCGTATACAAATTTATATATTAGAAAAAATATTTTAACTATTTGAAAAACAAAATATATAATAAAAAAATGATAACTTATTAATGATAACTTTAAAGCTTGTTTTTATGATAATATAGAAATATTTTAATATAATAAATTAAGAAGAAAATAAATATAAATCTTTTAATCTAAAATATTTTTTAATATTTTATTTTAACAAATTATTTTGTATAACATGTACAATTAAAATTGTTTTTTGAATCTAAATTATCTTGAGTTATATAACGGTATACTAAATTTTAATTATACATTACTTATATAAATAACTAATAGTTAAATAATTTTAAATATTAAATATAAAAAATATATAATTCTAATATGTTAAAAGAGAAAAATATATAGTTTTAAAAAAATGACAATTTATAAAAATAATAGTTTATTTATATTAATTTTGAATCTAGAATGTATGCAAGTTTATTATACATATTATTTTTATAACATGTTGTACAATTGGAGTTGGTTTTTTTATATCCTAAATTATCTTTAGTTTTTTTTAGGGGAATGGGCAACCAGGGGTACGGATGGGACACACCTAAACCCGGGTGGGATTGATCTAGTGACCTCCAATTTACAACAAGTGACTTCTTAACAACGCAACTGCTAATGAGCCACACCCGTGCTACCTAAATTATCTTTAGTTGAACTCCCCAAAAAATGACTCATAAAATTAAATACTCAAAAAATTATTAATAAAATTATTTTTTTAAATAAATGTTACAATATAGATCACATTGTTTTAGGTCACATTGATTTCATCATTAACTTTATTTTAAAGTTGATTTAATTAAATTATAAAATAATTTAAATGTTATATAATATTTTGACTATTTTTAGGTTACTTTCTTTAAAATTTTGCTGAAATTAGATAGGAGATAAATTCATTTATATACTAAAAATAAAAAAAATTAAATAATATAAAATAACTATTTTATGACATAATTCATCTTCTTAAAAATAACTTCATAAAAATATAAAAACATAAAAATTTAATCACTTAAAGTATTATGCTCAAAATGCAATTACAAATTAAACATAAAATTCTTAATAAATAAAACAATAATCATAACTATAGTATTTCCTAGTTACAAATAAAACAATAATCTCATTTTCTTAAACTCGTTTAAAATATATTATATAATTAATATTTTTATTTGATTAATATTATTTACAATTAAATATAAAAAAATCTACTTATCTTGATACATTTTTTAAATACAATATAATATAAAAAACTAAATATAAATATACTTATATGAAATATTAAAGTAACACTTCCTTTCATTATAAAGTCACACAATAATACTAAATAATATACTATAATCCATTGAAAGTCACATATTCAAAGCTAATCTTATGTAAATAATTTTTATTTTTTAATTGAAACCTAAAAAACAATTTTTTTTAACTTTAACCATATAAAAGGACTTTATAATATATTAAAAAACAATTATATAAAATACAACAAATAAATATAATTTGTTTATACAAAATACAATAAAAATATAATTATATAAAATACAATAAAAACAAACAGTTATATTAAATGTCTTAACCATATAAAAACACTTTATAAAATATATATATATA
>LPNX011066029.1:4029-29475 GCA_001517045.1 Pseudotsuga menziesii
AAAGAATGGGTAGCTTGTAATCCATATCGAAATAACAAGGTACAAACCCATGTGTGGGTTCGGACAAAAGAATCCCCCAAACATCTGAACCAATGGTACTATGTGCTAAGGGTGCTGGAACATGTGATGGATCGAACCACCAGAGAAGCAAAGGCGACCGTGTGGGAAAACAAAAGTCTGTACCAAGTAATTAGATTTGAGAATGAGTTGAAATCCACCAAAAATGATCAAAATAACTAAAATAATATGGGATTTACCTTGTTTCAAACTTTGTGATATAGCCTTCAAAAGCATATGATTGCAATCAAAGTATATAGTTGGATTAGATCAATATGCATGGTTCCCATGTAGAATTAAACTAGAAACTGGATAACAAATGAACAGAATGGGAGACCATCAACTTCCTCATGAGCTTTGGATCAGGGTGTTAATTGTGAAGAGAAGGAGGTACATGACACCTCAATCCTAGATATATGTCAGATCTCCTCTCTTGCATGTAGTCATTAATCCCTACAACATGGTAAATCCATATTTTTATAGGCTTCACAGGAAACAATATTCCATTATGTGCATCCTAGTATCACTACTCTTCTCAAGTTTTCTATAGCTACCTCGCGAGGGAACTTCCTTCAACTATGGTTATGTGTATGGATTCCTAATATTCGAGTCTTCATGCCACACCAGAGGGCTTATAGTCGCAGAGGTGGAGGAAATAGTCATCAGCCAATGGAAGATAGTTTTGCCAAGAAACTCCATGGCACCAAGAAATCCCCTGCTACATTCATAAAGAGATCAATCAAGCGAAAGTGGCTCTCCTGTTAGCATTTGAGACTCATCTCAATGTGGCAACAAAGGTGCACTTTACAGGTGCTTCTCCGCCCAAGACCCTCTCAGGAGGGGTCTTTCGAGTCATGGACCCATACTATATTGTGAAGCTTCTACTTGGAAAAGTGCTTATGGAACGCAATTAAGCTTGCACAAACATTTTGTTGAGCACCAACGCTATCAAGGAGTACGTCAATGCCATTCATAGCAAATTGGAAATCCTTGCAGGTGTTGCAAGCATTTCCCTCTAGATGGAATCCCATAAGCAAGGTGGAAATCCATAAACTCACACCCCAGTCTCAATTGATAATAGTCATACTTAATTTTCTATTTTCTCTCTTAGCTCAAAAATGGAAAAATTGTCTCTATAAGTATAATAATCCTTTTTGGTTGCTGGGTGTAGCTTGGGTGGTTGGGAGGAATGATTGTTACCCTCCCCACCCATGATCACTTCATGCAAGTGATTTGTTGAGCTCTTAAATGAGCATATTGTTGTATTGTCCTTGACCCCTGAAGAATCTGGTTTACCCTGGATACCATTCTCAAAATGAGAGGAAATACGTGGTGGGTTTCCCTGGGATATGTATTCCGAGAAGAAAAAAAAGTATAGCAGTCCTTTTTGTAGAGTCCTAAATTATGTCATAAACAATATCTGTGAAGAAAGGAACAAGCTATGGTTTCCCAATTCCATTGGGAAGGCCTTACATCTTCATAACAATTTTGTACTATTTTGGATGGGTCAAGATAGTCCCCACTTGAATTTTAGTCTCTTTGAATAACTCAATTTCCCTAGTGACAAGTTGGCCAATAACTATTGTTGCATTATATGTTTTGTTCTCTCTTAGTAATATAAAAGTTCTTACCCCGAATGCAGGTGTAAATAGCGCCAACATGGACCTGGGGGAGGTCGATGAGGCCTTTCCCGCCCAAGCTTAATCCACCGCTTATGTCGTCACAAGGAGACTTAAATGCCACAGGAGATGTGGTTTCTCCTCGGTTGGTCGACGGGACTACGCCATCTTATCATTACTCAGACGCCATTAATAAACCTCCTGGCTGCCCAAATACGCACAAGCGCCATTTAATTTGGAGGATGTCGACTGTTGGGTTTTACCTAATCTTCATTGCTGCTTTGCATTCCACAAAGGCTCTCCATTTCCCTGTTCGCCATTGTTGCTCGGTGTTCCAGTGCTGCACTTTGCTCTGTGTTCCACCTTCACGCTCCATTGTCGCTCTATTCTCAAGTGCTGCTCCCCACTGTCTAGGTCATCCATACCAGAACCTAGCTTAGGCTTTCCTTTACCCTACTCTTCTCCTTGCAATCCTTCAACCATCCCGAGAAGACAAAGAGGCACTCCACGCAAGGGGTGCGACCATAATGCACGCGTAGATGGCCAATTTCCTCTCTCGGCCCAAGCCAGCAACAATGGCTTTGACTTGGAAATTTCGGAGGAAATGCATAGACTTGTTTTGAACTGGGAGGATGAATTATTCGGGGCACTTGGTGCAACTGGATGAACAGTGGAGCACTGACAGAACTACTGGGTCTTTAAAAAAATTCTCACGCACTTGGGCCTCAAATCCTTCCCTCCGGTTCCTCCTCCCCCAGCGCCTTCTGTTCAACCCTCACCGGCTCCTCAAGCGCTCGCTCCACCTATCCCTCAAGCCGTTGCACCTCAAGCTCCTCTTGCCCTAGCCACCACTTCACCCTGCTCCATCCCCCCTCCTCATTGCCGACAATCCTCCAGCTCTACATGCAAGTTCACGTCTAACTCGGTTGTTTCGAAAAAGACCTCTTCACTACCCATCAAAAAACCACCTGCAAGAACCGTGGAGGAAAAGAACAGCTCCAGCGACGAAGATATGGCGACAATGAGTGGAAGTTCGGTGACATCATTAGATGAGCATGCATAACCATCATCCTTGGGCTACATGTGTCCTATCGAGGAGGAACCATAGCAGAAACCATGATCAGTGGCAACCACGACCACGTGTACATCTGTCTACATGCAAAATGGTTCACGTTCAGGGCTCTTCTTGGCCACGTACTGCTCAACTTGCAAATGTCATGTTTTTTGTCTTTTTGTTCTCTTCACTGTTAACTGGATGGCTTTTTTTCCTTTTCCTCCAAGAACCACGACGGTTTTTCGTTTATGCTTATTGGAAGGCATGTTTTCCCTCTGGGAGGGAGGGTCATATGCACATGTTTTCCTTCCCAGAGGGAGGGCCCTGTACTTCTATGAAACTCTATATCTGCTCCACCTGAGAAGGACAGTCTGTCTCTCTGTATGTACCACTATTTTCTTCTTTTTTAATAGATTAGCTCTCAACTTACAAAAAAAAATATAAAAGTTCTTAACTAGCTTTAAAAAAAAACTAAAAACAACATTATAAATTAAAATTGGAAATAAACTATTCAATAAATTGTTTAATAACCTATCAAATTATACCAAAACATTTTCCTTCAAGTTTGAATTTTAATAAATTTTAATAATCGATAGCCACTTTTTAAAATTATGGTTAGCCCAAGCGAATGGAATGTATACTCATGAATCCATTTTTTGTTGTTGTTTATCTTATCTTTGGCATATGGTATGTAATAAAAACCTTTTTTTTCAAGCATAAATAAACCATGTTTTTTGGTAATCAATATGAATCAAAGAGAACATATGGATAATACATAGTTCAACTATCATTATAGCATATGGCGTCATCAACTCAAGATCTAACTAGTAGTGACGATAATGCCACTCCCCTTACAATAAAAAAGTACACGAGTTCAGAATACTACATAAATCATTTCCCTAGGAGATACAATGTCTTTGAAACATAGCTTATGATACTAAATAAATCCTGAAACATACAATCGATCAAAAAATATAAATAAGACGGAACTAAGAAAAGAATAAACAAAGTTTTTGATGGATAGAACATCTTTGATCTAGGAGGATATTGGTGGCCACCCACCTATTCCTCTTGGACCCCCACCATTGTTTCTTTCAATTTTCCAGTTTCCTTAATTGTAGCACAATTTACTATTTTTGGCAGTTTTTCGGGTCCTAAACTTCCGGAGTCATTTTGAGGCCCTAAACGACGTTTTTTTGGCATCGAATGGTCGGGCAAATATGAGTCCGTATCGGACTAAATATTTGCTATTTATGGATGTAGTCCTTAAACAGATCTTTCTAACGATATATCATGCTCGTCAAACTAAGGTAGTATGCTAAAGTTACGACCCCGGGAAATTGATGTACCAAGTTACCCAACGGGGCCCACATTAAAGCGTTTCACCTCCTAGGGTTAGGTTTTTGGATGTGTAGGGTTTCCATTGTTTCTCAATAATATATAGGCCTTCGAGCCTCATTGTAACACAGATTTCAGAGGCATGTAGCCGCCACATCTCTTCTCAGAGATAAGCTACCAACACTCTAGCTAGTTTATTTCCATTCTGTATGTAAACAAGTTTCAGTTATTGATTAATGAAATGAAGTGTTATTTCCACTGCATATTTGTTTCTATGGTTATTTGTGTATTCTGTTGCGTTCCTACATAAATCCGGATCAGTGGTATCAGAGCAATCTGCTCTTTCTTGATCCTTCTTTACATGTCCCCAACGAGGGCGGGGTATAAAGAGTTAGGGCTCGATCTAGTTGAACCTTTGCAAGTTCAGCCTCGCAAATCCCGACGGCCACCCATGGGGGATGAAAAGAAAGATGAGGGTGCAAAAGATCCTATCAAAATGTTGCTCGAGGAGGCCCTTGAAAAACAAAGGAACGCGATGATGGATAACTTCGCCCAGATCCTTCAACGACTTCCCACTGGCAGCCACTCTGGAGGTGCAACCCCTTTTAAGGTACAAGTAAACTTCGACATTCCCATATTTGATGGTCGAATAGATGCAGACGCCGTAGATAAATGGTTGAATCTATTAGAAGGATATTTCTCGGTTCATGACTTTTCTAACCGGGAAAATATTACTTTTTCCCTACTCAAAGTCGCCCCCCATGTCAAGGACTGGTGGGAAACCTACCGTGAGAGAAAGGATGAGGAGGAACCCTCTCTTTTCTTGGTCGTACCCACTTGGAATTCTTTTCGAGATGCCATAAAGGGACAATATTATCCGGTGGGGAGATATGAGGACAAGTACATCCAATGGACTACACTGCGGCAACAAAGAGATCAAGATGTGCATGAGCTGACGAATCTGTTCCATACCCTGTGCACCAAGTTGGGTATCAAAGATTCAAAGAAACATTTGGTGCTGGAGTACCCCAGTTGTCTGCACATATACATTCAGGAGGAAATGGAGTTCCTCAACATCTCCTCGCTTCGTACGGCATATCAGCATGCTTCCAAAATTGAGCAAAAAATCAAACAGAAAAAGCGAGACTTTGGATCTGCGAATCAGAAGCAAGGGAAAGGTTCCCCCAAACCACAGAACCAAGGACACATCCAAGGCACGGCGACTCAAGAAAACTTGCCAAAGCCGCAAGCAAAGAGCAACACTGCAAAGCCAAAGAAGGAAGCAGGAAAGTGGTGAGAGTTCCATAAGAGCCCCACTCACAACACAAGTGAGTGTCGAGCTAAGCAGTCACTGGTGGCCGAGATAAAGGCTTCTAAATCAGATGCATACTCTGACACTGAATCAGGACCTGAGAAGGGGAATGACATAGGGAAGAAGATTATCGATGCAGATCCCAACGCCATCGTTGCCACCACGAAGATCCAAAAGGAAGAACCAAAAGATTCAGAGGAGGAGGAGCATCTTTTCCACTCCCATATGTGGGTAAAGGGTTCCCCGCTACAGTTCATTGTCGATAGTGGGAGCCAAAAGAACCTAATTTCAGCAGAGGCCGTGAAGCGGTTGGGTTTGTCGACCATAGCACACCCGCAACAGTACACCATCGAGTGGCTTCACCAAGGACGAGATCTCTGTGTCAGCCAGCAGTGCCGCCTTCCCTACAGCATCAAGCCCTTCACCGATGAGGTATTATGTGATATTGCTCCTCTTGATGTTTGTGATGTATTATTAGGTCAACCATCCTTATGGAAGCGACATGTTGTGTATGAGTCCCGGCCTTGCGCTGTTATTATTACGTTGGGAAATAATTTGTACAGGATACCAGAGGTACCACCCCCTACCACTATCTCTTTGGTTACTGCAAAACAATGCAGTAAGCTCATTTCCAAAACCGGGAAGTTTGTTTTCTTGATGATCTGCCCTCAGGGAAAGAAGAAGATCGTGGCCACAACCTCCAAACAGGGCCCCTCCGCATGACAACAACAAATGGACAAGGTCGTGGAGGAGTACCAGGACATATTCACCTCACCCACCAGGGTGCCTCTCCATTGTCAGGTTAAGCACCCCATCGATCTGACCCCAAGTGCGCCACTTCCCAATAGACCGATCTATCGCGGCTCTATTCTGGAGAATGATTAAATCAAGAGGCAAATTCAGGAGCTGTTGTAGAAGGGTCACATCCGGCCAAGTTCATCGCCCTGTGGGAGCCCGATCGTGTTGGTACAGAAGAAGGATGGCAGTGGAGACTCTGTATTGACTATCGGGCGCTGAACAAGATCACTGTCTGAAATAGGTACCCGATCCCACGGATTGATGACCTCCTGGACCAGCTTAAAGGGTAGAAATATTTTAGCAAGATCGACTTAAATTCTAGGTATCACCAGGTACCGATCGAACCGACCGATGTGTGGAATATTGCCTTCAAAGCCAAGGAGGGCCTTTTCGAATGGTTGGTCATGCCTTTCAGGCTGACAAATGCTTCTGCAACCTTCATGAGACTGATGATCGACATCTTGCGGCCATTCACCAACTCATTTGTAGTAGTGTAATTGGATGACATCCTAATCTTCAGCCAGACTTGGGAAGAGCACCTCCACCACATCCGACAGGTCCTCCAAACATTGCGACAGCACAAGTTGTGTGCCAATTTGGACAAGTGCACTTTTGGCATGACCCAGGTTCAGTATCTGGGATACATTATTGATGACTGTGGGGTACATGTGGATCCAACCAATATCCAAGTCATTCGGGATTGGCTAGCCCCAACTACTCTAACAGAGCTTCACAGCTTTCTGGGCCTTGCTAATTTCTACCGCAGGTTCGTGTTGGGATTCTCTCATATCATTTGGCCCTTGAATCAAGTCACCAAGGGAGGAGCGAAAGCAAAATTATTTTGGTCGAAAAATCAGCAGAAGGCGTTTGCAAAATTGAAACATCACCTCTGCTGTGCCCCAGTGCCCACATTACCAGACTTGCAACAACCATTTGAGATCGAGACAGATGCCTCTGACTATACTATTGGGGTAGTCCTTACTCAACAAGGGCATCCAGTGGCATATCACAGTGAGACACTGTCCGACATAGTTCGCAAATATCCCACTTATGACAAAGAGATGTATTCCATTGTACAGGCTTGCCGAAAATGGAAGCATTACATTTTGGGGAAGGAAATGATCATCCACACAGACCACCGACCCCTGCAGTTCATGCAGACACAAGGGAAGTTACATAACGATCGCCATCAGAAGTGGTCCACATATCTACAACAGTTTCATTTGAACATCAAGTACAAGAAGGGAAGCACCAATAATGTTGCAGACTGCCTCAGCCTACCACCGATCATGGCGATAATGACCGTGCTCAACTCTTATGGGCACGAGACTTCTGATTGGCCGCTTCTCTACAAGAGCAATCCAAAATTCAGCCACACATACCAGACTCTCTTGGAGGGAAACCAAGTTCCAAAATTTCACCTCCAAGATGTACTACTGTGTCACATGGGACACCTTTGTGTTCCTTCAAGCGAGCATGCCAAGATGATTTGGGAAGCGCACTACAGTTGGGTCGCTGGGCATTTCGGGGTCTAGAAAATAGTGGTAGTACTACAGAAGTATTTCTATTAGCCGAACCTTCGACAGGACGTCAGGAAGTACATCTGATCCTGCACTGCTTGCGCCATTGCCAAACCATCCATCAAGAAGCAAGGCCTCTATACTCCGTTGCCTACCCCTAGTCGATCTTAGGAATCCATCTCCATGGATTACATGTCAGGCCTTCCTTCTACTAAGCACGGCAAAAACTGTGTGTTTGTGGTCATTGACAGATTCTCAAAGATGGCCATAATGGCGGCCTGCAAGAAGAATATCACAGCAGAAGCCACTGCTAAACTCTTCTTTGAACGAGTGCGGGTACACTTTGGGATCCCACAATATATAATCTCAGACCGGGACAGCAGGTTCCTTAGTACATTCTGGTCTAGCCTATGGTCAATGCTAGACACCAAGCTCACAAAGTCCACAGCTTTCCATCCCCAGACTGATGGCCAGACAGAGGTTGTCAACCGGATGATCGTACACATTTTGCACATGTACAACTCAAAGAATCCACGTACATGGGATGAGAGCCTCCCCTATGTACAACACAGTTATAACCAGGCCCTCCATAGCTCAACCAACCACAACCCCTTTCAGGTGGGCTTGGGATTCCAGCCACTATGTCCTATTGATGTAGCCATGCCATTTGCAGCTACTTAGGCTGATTCAGCTCATATCCAGTCTGAAGTTTCCAAGGCAAACAGCTTCATTGAGCACATTCAGCACATTCACCAATAGGTTCATGAAATATTGGACAGATCCAATGCTAAGTACAAGCTGCGACATGATCAGCATAGGGTGCAACACAACTTCCAGGTGGGTGATAAAGTGTGGCTACATCTACAGAAGGAGTGCCTCATTGGACCCCATCACAAGATTCGCCCACTCCGATATGGGCCATACACCATCACCAAGGTTGTCGAGGACAATGCCTTCGAGCTCAGTATTCCACCATTCCTTGGTCTGCACCCAGTGTTCAATGTGGACTGCCTTCGGCCCTACTTTCCACCTCTACTGGACACATCAGACGTGGCAGAACAACTCACACCAACAGAGTTAAACCCCAACTGCATGGAACAAGCCACAACTGATCGGATTATGGACACACATATCAAGAACACCCGCCAGCAGAATATCCAGCTATATCGAGTTGTCAAAGCAGGCCAACTCCTTCACCAGGGACCAAGTTCAACAAAAGTTTCCTCATCTCATGGAGGAACTCAACGCAGTGGGGACCATTGCTTCCTAAGGGGGGAGGAATGATCCAGGAGGATATTTGTGGCCACCCACCTACTCCTCTTGGACCCCCACCATTATTTCTTTCAGTTTTCCAGTTTCCTTAATTGTAGCACAATTTACTATTTTTGGCAGTTTTTTGGGTCCTAAACTTCCGGAGCCACTTTGAGGCCCTAAACGACGTTTTTTTGGCATCGAATGGTTGGGAAAATATGAGTCTGTTCTGGACTTGATATTTGCTATTTATGGATGTATTCCTTAAACAGATCTTTATAACGATGTATCATGCCCGTCAAACGGAGATAGTATGCTAAAGTTACAACCCCGGGAAATTGATGTACCAAGTTACCCAACGGGGCCCACATTAAGGCGTGTCACCTCCTAGGGTTAGGTTTTTGGATGTGTGTAGGGTTTCCATTGTTTCTCAATAATATATAGGCCTTCGAGCCTCATTGTAACACAGAGTTCAGAGGCATGTAGCCGCCACATCTCTTCTCAGAGATAAGCTACCAGCACCCTAGCTAGTTTATTTCCATTCTGTATGTAAACAAGTTTCAGTTATTGATTAATGAAATGAAGTGTTATTTCTGCTGCATATTTGTTTCTATGGTTATTTGTGTATTCTGTTGTGTTCCTGCATAAATCCGGATCAATCTTCCACATATTCTTCAAAGTATAGAATGCCTTCATTCCCTCCAATTTCCTTTTTCAAAAGCTTGTCTGCAACAACATTTGAATCTCTAAAAATATGACAAATACTAATATCTGCAAAGGTTGAAAAGAGAATCTCAATTATTCTACCACATTGCTCTTGGGAAAGTACACGTAGATTAGACAGTCCATTTTCCCAATCCACTATAATCTTCGAGTCACCATGAATCTTGAGAGAAGCTATACCATTTAAAGATGCAAATTAAATAAAGTCCCATCGATTAAGTAATTATGCTCTCGTATTAGTACCAACACCACAACTCATCCAAACTTGTAAATAGTGATCCCCATTTATCACTGTGAGCATACATTATTACATGCACCACAAATATCTTTCTGTGTTGCTCCATTAAAGTATTCCACTGCATATGTAGTAAGAGGAGATCTAAAATCTGTCTTGGTCTTTTAGTTTTCTCTACAGAGTAATGCTCTTAATAGAAGCCCATAATTCTCATGTAGTTGGCATGAACATTTGGACTTTTTCCTTCAAAGATAGGATATTAGTTCCTAGAGTTCCACATCTCCCAACAAATAAAGATTGGTAAAAGCTTGTGATAATGGTTTTTTTAACCCATTGTTCAAAGTTTTTCTCAACATAAAATATACCCCATACGAGTGAGAGTTGTACACCTTCATATATAACCTTCCATATCGTTATACAAAAAGAACAATACACAAATAAATGATTGGTGGTTTCACCATCATTTTGATAGAGAAGACACATATTAGGCCCATTCCAGCCTCTTCTGACAAGGTTGTCCCAAGTCAATATACAATTTTCCATAACTAGACAAAAGAAACATTTTAGTTTTAATGGCATTTTCCACTTCCAAAGTTTGTCAAACGACCATTTACACATACTACAAAATCGAGATTGTGAAATAATAAGATAATATTTTTTAGTAGTAACATGTCCAGTAGAATTATTATAATATCAAACCAAAGAGTCGTCTTCTTTGGTCACCCTAATCCTTGCTTTGTTTAGTGCCAAAATATATTATGTCCATACTTTAGCCTAGAGACCTCTCATTCCCAAATCTTCTACAAATAAAAAATAAGAACCACAATTTATCAACTAACCAGGTCTTTTGATATGATTTAGAGTAACAAAGACAAACTCAACAATATACTCTAAGAGAGAAGTCAACAGAACATAGTCCCACTCCAATGAGGACTTGTGCACCATTACCAATATTCTAGGAAAATCCACTACGAATCCATGAGAAATCCCTAACAAAACCATTCCAAAAATTTGAGACACCATGGACAAACTTCTCATGATTCCTATTCCAATTGGAAACATATCTCCCTTTTAAATATTTGGATTTGAGCACATCCCACCATAACCCTATTCCAAATAACCCTTTCCACTTACTCTTGATTCTAAGAGCAAGATTGAACCAATAGATATGCTTGATTTCCCATCAACCCATGGATTTTGGTTTTTCTAATCTATCCCAGCTAATCAAATTAATCTTATTGCCCAATACATAACGAGACCAAAGGAATTCAAACATCTTTTGTCTAATCACATTCAAGATTGAATAAGGCACCTTTGTCAATGAAAACTAGTATATCGGTATCCCTCCCAACATAGATCTTACTAAAGTAAGTCTTCCACTCATAAATAATAACATGTAGGACCAATTCCCAATACATTTCTCAACTTTCTTTACAAGCCACATCTAGTCTTTGACCTTGTAACTGTTAGGTTTCAGATAGTATCCAAGGTATTTGATACCTTCATCTATATCATCCACTTTGAAAGGAAAAACAGAGGTAACCCGGGCTAAAGTATTTTCATTCATTTTATTCTTTAGAAAAATATATTTATTAGTGCTCACTTTCATAGTACCTCTCCGAATAAAACCACATCGTCTAAAAACAAAGGTGTAAAACAAAGATGAAATTTTTTTAGTACCTTTCAATTTCCCCCATTTTTAGTAGCAACAATCAATCTACTAAGTATAACCAGTAGAAACAAGATTGGAGACATCGAGCATCCTTGTCTGAGAAAAATGTGATGGTCAAGTATAATCAAAGATGGAACGAGATATAAGAAGTTTACAAAAGACTTGTAATATTAAAGTGGAGTTTGAAAAGTGTTTCACCCCTTGGAAGGAGGAAACACTTTTCCACCCATCTATGAATAAAGAGCTCACGTGTCAATTGTCTCGCAAATTTAGGAAACACTCTTCCACTCATCTATGAACAAAGAGTCCACCCATCACCCGTCTTTGCAAATTTAGTGATAAAACATCAAACACCTTTGAGACGCCGATACATCTTCTTAGATTTCTGATGTATCTGTTTTTACACCATTGAATTCATCAATAGATAGATTTAAAGAATGAAAATTTGAGGGGGTACCAGGTTTTGCGAGGTACCTTGGTATTTGAAAGGCATAAATTGAAACTTTCTATTAGAGGCAAACCAATACAAATAGATTCATCCAATCCTTTATATAAGTCATCTCATAGACCATCATTAAACCAACTGAAAAGATCCCCATGTGTACCACTACTAAAGTTGTAAATTCCACTTTAGTAATTGTCTAGGACTCCCCCTTCTTGGTTAAAGGTGCCACGTCTCATTACTATTTCATACCACTACTTAGAGATTCTTAACAACCTTTACTTGGACCTACCTAATATTGGAATAATACTCTTATATCTTATGGTTCAAAGTCAATCCTCCTTGCACACAAGCTCATTCAAGTTATTTCAAATGTACACAAGAAATCAAAGAATTGTGTACCCATGATTTTGCTTTCATATACCACTCCTTCCCTAAATATATATGGGCTTAGAGCTCAATTATGTGTCTAAATAGCTCAATTATTATATTTATTTATAGTAGGGTGTGACAACTTGCACCTCAGATACTTAGGGAGGGTAGAGAAACTCAAGCAAGAATAGTTGGTTTAAGGAATCATGGTGGTGATCAGATCCTGCTTCCTTTAGCCCCCTTTCCTCTTCAGGTTGGTGAGCCCTTTCCACTTCATGTAAGAAAACACTGGCTCACCTAAGTGTTATAGGTGTTGTGTTTGTCTAAATCCCTTTCATTTTCACTACATAGTCTTTCCACTGACAGGCCCATTAACAAGTGGCTCTTCCTTAATTCAGGTCATTAGTTGCGGTTGCTAAATAACACTACTACCCTTGAATTTCTTCCCCTCAATTTGAGTTGGCCCTCTCTTCCCCTCAAAATAGTGATTAAAGAGATAGGCTAGAAGTTTGAACTAAATGAGAGGAATGCACAATCTCAAATGGATAGTGAGGGGAAGGGAGGAGTTGCTTGAGCATAGTGAATATGATTGGATCTCGTAAGGGACTTAATTCATGGTCCATTCAAGTCCCAAATTGAGGTTTGAATAGCAACACGATTTTTTTAGTTCCAAGTCTCTAATCTCTATTGAAGCGATGGATGAGAGAAGGGTGCCTTGATAATTTTTTAATCCATTTAGTATGAAAAAATTACTTGAAAAAATCTAGTACAGCTAAAATACGGAAGTATACATCTAATAAATGCAAAAACATGTGTTTAAATTTTAGAAAAATAAAAAAATATACCTATGCTCGTGGCCTCAATGCATGCATGTGTGACTTCAACATTCATTTAAAAGATTATGTGGAACAATAGTCACAATTTTTTTTGAAAAGATTTTTGTATTTTGTGTCCATTTTTACTCTCTTGCTCTACAAATCGTTTTGCTTATGTGATTTGAGTTTATATTTATTTATATGAAAAGCATATGGGTTGAATATCAATGAATGTTGTTATTATCTCGTGGTGGTGAAGTTACAAATAATATGAGAATTGAGTTATCATTGCATATGTTGTTATTCTAGTTCCACTCATTTATTAATAATCAATGTAGTTGAGATGTTAAAAGTCAAACTACATCATGAACATTAGCTATTATAGTTTAAATCCCATTCTTCTCTTAACGTTTAAATTTTAATAATAACATTTTATCAATCTTTAAATGTATGAAATTGTAAATATTTAAGCATTTAGTTACATTACGAGTTCTATACGACGCACATAATTTCAAATTTCCATACTTGATGTGTCAATACGGTTGAATCTTGCTATTACAGTTTCCACTTCTTGGCCTTGGAGGGTGACTATCACATTGCTCAATAGTTCACCAAACAGATGCTCTCCATGCCAAAACACACAACCAGGATCCTCACCATTTTCAATCAATTCACTTTGACTGAAAATGCATAGGAAGAGATGCTTTGAATGAAGGGTAGCTAGAGATGCAAGGTTTCAATTAGGAATTTTGGCAAAATCCACACATTAACATGTTGGCAGGTTGGAAGGCTAGTCCTAGCTAATCAAGAAGGTTGTGAAATTAGCTTAAAAGTGGTGAACCTTATGCATTAGACACAATTCTCATTTACCCCAAGCTGTGTGGGGCTGGCTTGTTGGATGAGAGATCCAACTATGAACCCTCTTGTGTCTCGTGGTACACAAGAACCGTGTCAAGCATATAAGTATCTCCCTTAAAGATAAGCTTATCCATGTTTTTCTTCAAGTGATGGACAAGTGGTTCGAATCGTGACAAAGGTTTTTGATGTAAAGAAGATCGAGTCATCAATTTAGTTGGAGTAGCTAGGATTTGGATGTTTAGATGAATATTTAGTTTAATCTATAGATTTATCAACAACTCACATGTTGTAGAGATTTTATGGAGTTTTCGCTAGATTGACAGGAGTTGAGAACGAATGAGTGTTTGCAATAAAAATTTTAGTGGCCGCAATGGATTTCATATAATTTGAAGTAGTGAATTAAAAGGTAAAATACCTTTTCATGATTGTAAGCTATATAAATTTTTAAAAGAACATTGAAAACAAGTCTTTGCATTTACTATTCTTTTATATGCAAATGCATTAGTCTAAACATCCTAGGATTTAGATATTTTCTAGTTATATTTTCCATTTATTTTTACCCAAAATCAAGTTAAAATGGAGAAAAATTGCTGAAATTACATATATAAGTTTAGATATTTTCTAGTTATATTTTCCATTTATTTACCCAAAATCAAGTCAAAATGAAAAAAAAATTGCTAAAATTACTTATATAAGTTGTTAAGATTACACAATTTAGATGAAACAAAAATATTTAAAAACACTAAATTCATTTATACATTCAAAATACAATGTAAAAAATGAAAAATTACAATTCAACGAAACTAGATTTCAATTATAATAACGACAAAAAAAATTGAAAATCTTATAATATTTAGACTAGTTATATGAAAATTGACTTTATTTAGACTAGTTCTATGAAAATTGACTTTGCTAAAGGTTTTTCTAACAAGTACTTTAAGTACTAACTAGTAACATACTAATGCGAATTTGAAATTAAATATAAGTGATAAAAGCTTCATCACATATATTACACTTTCTCACTATTCAAGTTTTTTTAAAGTAGTCATTATTGCTCTTGAGTGTTCATTTCATGCAACCCATTAACATTGTATTGATTTTTTAATATGTAAAAAACATTTTTCTCATTAATAATCTATTTATATATTTAACGAATCAACAAAATAAAAAATATATAATTTAAAAAAAAAAAATGAAAACTATGATGAAACCCCACAAACCCACTTTAAAAAAAAAAAAAAAAAAAACAACCAAAAAAATCTTTCCAAGAAAAAAAAACAAAAAACAAAAAAATCACCCATTAATATCACTCTTTATAAAAAAAAGATACAACTTTGATATCGCCATTTAAAATAATAATAAAAAAACAATTGATATCACCACTTACATTTATTTACATCATTGGAGATTAGGTGTAATCCAATATCCATGCAACCATTTTATCATGATGTCAAGGACAAGTGCTCTTCCCTTGTAATTATTAAAAAACAGAATATTGTGAACCGCATCCATAGACATGATACTCCTCCAATCACTATGTTTATCATAAGCAAAGGAGAATCACATCTCTTAAGATTTCGTGCCTAATGGTGGGCTGGTCGCTCCACTACCAGACCTAGATCTCATTTGGTGGTGAATGGAGTCTGTTGCTCAAATGAGACATAAGGAAGTATTTATCTGAAAGTTTTGTGCCATGGCGATTATCCCTATTATGCATTGCGACGCTCGATTGTTCGACACATATTCAATGTAGTTAAACACTCTAGTGTGTTATGATGAAGATATTTTACAATGTCAAATATTAATTATGGAATGTGGAGCATTAAATGTTATATGGGTGGGTACGTGTTGTTGGATTTGAAAATTTTATATTTAGCGGTGTATTTGTGGCTGTGGGGTTGTCAATCATTGGACAATGGATTGATCCAACTATTAGATCTAATGGTTGTTAATCACTTAGTCATAGCATTCTATTTTGCACTGCGCGGTGCTTATTGAATGTTGTCATTATATGTAGCATCATTATGTTATGGTGAAAATATCTTGTAATTGTAAATACTACCAAGTGATGTAATATTAAATGATGAATGTGGTGGAGTATACAATGTTGATCTAGATTTAGGGGTTGGGGTTAAGTTGTTGAATTTAAAGAATAAAGATCCAACAACATATACCCCACCCGGTACAACATTTTTGTCATGGTGAAAATGCCCCAAAATGTAAATATTAACCAAGTGGTGCAGCAGTAAATGTTGTGTGGGGTGGGTATATGCTATTGGATTTGAACAATTCCAATCTAATAGCATATACTCTACCCACTGCAACATTATTGTGTCATGGTGAAGATACTCTATAATGGAAAATAGTAACCACTGAATGTTGCATGGGGTGGGTGGTATACAAGCTTGGATCTGAATTCTTCATATCCAATAGTGTATACCTCACCCCAAGCAATTTAAATCCAACCGCATATACCTTGCAACAATGTTTAATGTTGTGCCACTAGATGGTTAATATTTGTCATTATAGGGAATTCTTCATATCCGACTAGATTTATAACCCACCCCATGCAACATTTAATATTGCACCACTTGTAGTTAATAATTGCCAACCCCACCTTGCATAGTGTTTAATGATGTAACACTCCATAGTTAATTTTCAGTAGGGTATCTTCATCATGATATAATACTCAAGTCTTTAAGCATCATAATATTAAATAGAATAAGTAAATTCAAATTCAACAATGTATACCTCACTCCACATAGTAATTAATGTTGCACCACTCAATGGATAATATTCACCCCATTTAGTAGTGTATGAATACTCAATGATGACAAGAGACAAAAATATATTTTTTAATTTATTGTATTTTTCAATTCTTTATGGTAAATGTAGTTACAATATACTTATCAAAAACTCAACATATTGTTTGTAGGAATTGATTCTTGGGACACTGCTCTCAATCACCCAAACAAAACCCAATTGACAATGGGATGGGGTTTAACAACATGTGGTTTGTACCCGAATGCGGGTGACAGAGAATCCAACAAGGACAAGGAGGCTGATGACGGGACTAGCATGTCATCTGCTTGACGTCACCTTCACCTCACCCCCTATGGTTGTGCACATTTACTCCGGGATCGAACGTGGCCATCTCCAGGACATCCGAAGGGACGTCGTCATCATCCCGGTGCAGAAGGACTTCAATGTGCCACCCTAGTCCCTAGGTCGTTGTGTCATCCGTTTTATACCTTGGCCTCTTCGTCCTCTGAGTCATTTGCTCTGTGCACACTTGTTGCTCTGCTTCCAACACTCACCTGATCACTCGGCGCTCTGTATTTCCGCTCTCAATCCTGAATTCACCACTCTCCCTCACCAACCAGTCATGTCATGAAGGCAGCAAGGTATCCCTCGTCGTGGTCGTTCTGGGAGAGGTGCCCAACCTGAACATCAAATTCTGCTCAGTGCACAAGCGAGCGGAGATGGTTTTGATGCTGAGATTCCGGATGTTGTTCTCCAAATGGTGAAAGACTGGGAAGACGAGCTATATGGTGTCGTCAGTGCAGTGGGGCGCACTCTGGAACAAAGACAGAACTACTGGGTGATAAGAACCTACTCATTCGGCTCATCCTCCACTTCAATTCCTAGCCCTTGGCTCCTGCTCCTCCTGCATTACCTATTCCTCAGACACCTCTTGCTCCTTCGGTGCCCCCTCCCCCTCTGTCTGCCCCTGCCGACTCCAATGTCCCCCCTACGTCAGCCTCTGTACCCTCCTCTTCCACCATTTCCTTTGCGGTCCCTATGGAATGCGAACCCCCTCCTCCCCTAGCGCAGAGCCATATAAAATCTCTTTTCATCGACAAATGCACCCCTATGCCATCCATTTCCAGAAAGACTACCCCACTCCTGGTGAAACTACCCATTGCAAGTGACAAAGATGAGGATGACTCTCCCAACAACGAGGAATCAAGCTCCTCCAGTGATGACGCGTCGAATGCAGCGGAAGATCCAATTGATCCAGTCTCCTCTGGCTTCGGTTGCCCCATAGTTGAGGAGATTTATCGCAAGCTATAACCAGGTTCAGTCAATGGCTTCTCTTGTTTATTTCAGGAATACTGTGGGCTCTCCAAGGCCTGAATTTTGTTTGTTGGTCTTTTCAGAAACCTTTAATTCTTTTTGTATAAATTTACTCTATTTTCTTGGGACCTGTTTTCCCTCTTGGAGGGAGGGCCCGGTACTCTTCTTAAGGACCTATTTCCCCTCTTGGAGGGAGGGTCCGATACTCTTCTTAAGGACATGTTTTCCCTCTTGGAGGGAGGGTTCGGTACTCTTCTTAAGGATTTGTTTCCCCTCTTGGAGGGAGGGTCCGATACTCTTCTTAAGGACATGTTTTCCCTCTTGGAGGGAGGGTCCGATACTCTTCACAGAACGGTTCTACCTGCTAGTTATTTTGAGTAGGATTTCTTCTCTGAATTGTAATATTTTTTGTAACATTATTACCTTACTGCAATAGAATAGTTTCCTAACTTACAAAAAAAAAACATGTGGTTTGTATATGAAAGACGAGTTTAAGGATTCAAATTTTTCATGCGTGGCATTAAGTTATAGTGGTTTAACATTGTTTAATAATGTAGTTAATTTTCACCATTATAGGGTATCTTCATCATGATATAATAATCTTCAAGTTTTACAATATTAAATAGAATAGATAAAATCAAATTCAACAATGTATACCCCACCCTACACAACAATTAATGTTCATCATGATATAATACTCAAGAGTTTAAGTTTCACAATATTAAATAAAATAGGTAAAATCGAATTCAACAGTGTATACCCCACCCTACACAACACTTAATGTTGCATCACTCAATGGATAATATTCACCCCTTAAATGGTGTATGAATACTCAATGGAGACAAAAGAGGCAAAAATATATTTTTTTAATTTATTTTATTTTTCAATATTTTATGGTAAATGTTGATACAATATACTTATCAAAAACACAACATATTATTGGTAGGAATTGATTCTTGGGACACTACTCTCAATCACCCAACAAAACCCAATTGACCATGGGATGGGGTTAACAACATGCTTATATGTTTGTATATGACGGGCAAGTTTAAGGATTCAAAGTTGTCACGCATCGCATTAAGTTACAGTGGTTTAACAACACCCATGGGTATTCTCCACTAGAACACTATTTACACCATGGTCAAATGCCCTGTCCAAAATAAAATAAAGCTCTTCAAAGTGGTTTTTAAAAAAAATCACAATTTTGAGTTTCCACTATAACTTTGGATCTTTATGTATGCCTACAAGTTTGTTCTTTCCCAAGAAACAATAAGAAAATAGAAAGGGAAACAAAAACATTATTTCCCAAGAAACAATGAGAAAATAGAAAGGGAAACAAAAACATAGGCCCCATTAGAGGACAACAAATCAAACAAAGTAGGAAGGAAAGCCTACTTTTTTAGCCACACATTAATATTCCAAGCACAACCAAGCATTGCTATTGCTACCAAGATCCCTAAGATGCAAACCTCCTCAACATTAAGAATACGAAAAAAATGGGCATGCCGGAAACTAAAAGCATGATATACCATGCAAGAAAAAAGGAAAATTAAGGGGAATAGTTGCTTCTCAAAACTAAAAAGACCAAGGGCAAGTGTAAGAGACAAAAATCATAACATCACAAGAAGGAACTAAATTGAGACAAAAAGAAAAGGGCTAAGAGAGGACTTCCATCTACATCTTAAGATGCAAAACTTGTTCTGAAGACCAAAAAAAGGGCATCTAAGAAACTAAGATCATAGCATACCATGCAAGACAAAGAGATTGAATTCAGCTAGAGAGATTATTCTCAAGATTAAAAAGACAAAAAAACACATAAATTGAAGCAAAGAGCTCATTCTCAAGGCTTTAAATACCAAGCAACCGAGGCATCGTTAGCACTACTAATAGGCCCCCAACTACACTCTTAAGACTAAAAAAACCAAAATCGAGCATACACAAAACCAAAAACATAACAAGCCATGCAACACAAAAAATGATTTGAGACAGCAATCTTCTTCTCCAAACTAAAGACCAAAAATATGGATGCCCCAACAAGAGCACCACAAAAGCCTATGTGCAAAGCATTCAAGATGCAGTGTCCCAGGCTTCGTACCATCACTATGTAAAATGGAACGTGGCCATCTCCAGGACATCTGAAGGGACGTCGTCATCATCCCGGTGCAGAAGGACTTCAATGTGCCACCCTAGTCCCTGGGTCGTTGTGTCATCTGTTTTATACCTTGGCCTCTTCATCCTCTGAGTCATTTGCTCTGTGCACACTTGTTGTTCTGCTTCCAACACTCACCTGATAACTCGGTGCTCTGTATTTCCGCTCTCGGTCCTGAATTCACCACTCTCCCTCGCCAACCAGTCATGTCATGAAGGCAGCAAGGTATCCCTCGTCGTGGCCGTTCTGGGAGAGGTGCCCAACCTGAACATCAAATTCTGCTCAGTGCACAAGTGAGCGGAGATGGTTTTGATGCTGAGATTCCGGATGTTGTTCTCCAAATGGTGAAAGACTGGGAAGACGAGCTATCTGGTGTCGTCAATGCAGTGGGGCGCACTCTGGAACAAAGACAGAACTACTGGGTGATCAAGAACCTACTCATTCGGCTCATCCTCCACTTCAATTCCTAGCCCTTGGCTCCTGCTCCTCTTGCATTACCTATTCCTCAGACACCTCTTGCGCCTTCGGCGCCCCCTCCCCCTCTGACTGCCCCTGCCGACTCCAATGTCCCCCCTACATCAGCCTCTATACCCTCCTCTTCCACCATTTCCTTTGCGGTCCCTATGGACTGCGAACCCCCTCCTCCCCCAGCGCAGAGCCATATAAAATCTCTTTTCATCGGCAAATGCACCCCTATGCCATCCATTGCCAGAAAGACTACCCCTCTCCTGGTGAAACTACCCATTGCATGTGACAAAGACGAGGATGGCTCTCCCAGCAACGAGGAATCAATCTCCTCCAGTGATGACACGACGAATGCAGCGGAAGATCCAATTGAGCCAGTCTCCTCTGGCTTCGGTTGCCCCATAGTTGAGGAGATTTATCGCAAGCTATAACCAGGTTCAGTCAATGGCTTCTCTTGTTCATTTCAGGAATACTGTGGGCTCTCCAAGGCCTGAATTTTGTTTGTTGGTCTTTTCAGAAACCTTTAATTCTTTTTGTATAAATTTACTCTATTTTCTTGGGACCTGTTTTCCCTCTTGGAGGGAGGGCCCGGTACTCTTCTTAAGGACCTGTTTCCCCTCTTGGAGGGAGGGTCTGATACTCTTCTTAAGGACATGTTTTCCCTCTTGGAGGGAGGGTTCGGTACTCTTCTTAAGGATCTGTTTCCCCTCTTGGAGGGAGGGTCCAATACTCTTCTTAAGGACATGTTTTCCCTCTTGGAGGGAGGGTCCGATACTCTTCACAGAACGGTTCTACCTGCTAGTTCTTTTCAGTAGGATTGCTTCTCTGAATTGTAATATTTTTTGTAACATTATTACCTTACTGCAATAGAATAGTTTCCTAACTTACAAAAAAAAACATGTGGTTTGCATATGAAAGACGAATTTAAGGATTCAAATTTTTCATGCGTGGCATTAAGTTATAGTGGTTTAACATTGTTTAATAATGTAGTTAATTTTCACCATTATAGGGTATCTTCATCATGATATAATAATCTTCAAGCTTTACAATATTAAATAGACTAGATAAAATCAAATTCAACAATTTATACCCCACCCTACACAACAATTAATGTTCATCATGATATAATACTCAAGAGTTTAAGTTTCACAATATTAAATAAAATAGGTAAAATCGAATTCAACAGTGTATACCCCACCCTACACAACACTTAATGTTGCATCACTCAATGGATAATATTCACCCCTTAAATGGTGTATGAATACTTAATGGAGACAAAAGAGGCAAAAATATATTTTTTTAATTTATTTTATTTTTCAATATTTTATGGTAAATGTTGATACAATATACTTATCAAAAACACAACATATTATTGGTAGGAATTGATTCTTGGGACACTACTCTCAATCACCCAACAAAACCCAATTGACCATGGGATGGGGTTAACAACATGTTTATATGTTTGTATATGACGGACAAGCTTAAGGATTCAAAGTTGTCACGCATCGCATTAAGTTACAGTGGTTTAACAACACCCATGGGTATTCTCCACTAGAACACTATTTACACCATGGTCAAATGCCCTGTCCAAAATAAAATAAAGCTCTTCAAAGTGGTTTTTAAAAAAATCACAATTTTGAGTTTCCACTATAACTTTGGAGCTTTATGTATGCCTACAAGTTTGTTCTTTCGCAAGAAACAATAAGAAAATAGAAAGGGAAACAAAAACATTATTTCCCAAGAAACAATGAGAAAATAGAAAGGGAAACAAAAACATAGGCCCCATTAGAGTACAACAAATCAAACAAAGTAGGAAGGAAAGCCTACTTTTTAGGCCACACATTAATATTCCAAGCACAACCAAGCATTGCTATTGCTACCAAGATCCCTAAGATGCAAACCTCCTCAACACTAAAAATACGAAAAAAAAATGGGCATGCTGGAAACTAAAAGCATGACATACCATGCAAGAAAAAAGGAAAATTAAGGGGAAGAGTTGCTTCTCAAAACTAAAAAGACCAAGGGCAAGTGTAAGAGACAAAAATCATAACATCACAAGAAGGAACTAAATTGAGACAAAAAGAAAAGGGCTAAGAGAGGACTTCCATCTACATCTTAAGATGCAAAACTTGTTTTGAAGACCAAAAAAAGGGCATCTAAGAAACTAAGATCATAGCATACCATGCAAGACAAAGAGATTGAAGCAAAGAGCTCATTCTCAAGGCTTTAAATACCAACCAACCGAGGCATCGTTAGCACTACTAATAGGCCCCCAACTACACTCTTAAGACTAAAAAAACCAAAATCGAGCATACACAAAACCAAAAACATATCAAACCATGCAACACAAAAAATGATTTGAGACAGCAATCTTCTTCTCCAAACTAAAGACCAAAAATATGGATGCCCCAACAAGAGCACCACAAAAGCCTATGTGCAAAGCATTCAAGATGCAGTGTCCCAGGCTTCGTACCATCACTATGTAAAATGGAAACTAAGCCAGATAATCCTTTCATTTATCAGCATTGCATCATGTTACACTTAAAATGTGAGCTAAGATAAACCATTTATACCTTAATACAATCCATAAGAGAATAAAAAACATTTCTTAAAAACATTATAGTAAATTTTACCAACTTGTCATCTGACAAAACTTATTTGACAAGCCTCTTATGTTATGATTTCTTTTGGAACTAATCAGCCTAGACTAAAAATAATTAACATCCCCAATCGCTACATATCCCTCTCAAATTCTTTTAACTGCCAAGATTACTAAATTCTTACAGCTGCCCTAACCATCATTATATTGGGCTGAAGCACTTTATCAGGCCCAGTGTGCACTAACATAGTCTGATTTGGTTTATTAACAACATTAGATCTAGTAAATGACTTTTATAACAATAAATGTGCAAGATGTGCAGATAACATTTAAAAGCATACAATAAGATAGCAGAAATATCTGAATTAAATATATTTTGTTACATCATGAATCCAACTGTCATAAGATAGCACAAATATCTGAATAGAATGTCTAAGTTGGTTTATTAACAACATGAGTGCAAATGATTTATGTTGCGGATCTCATTTAAATGTATGAGATAAGATAGATATTTTGTGACATCATGAATCCAACTGTCATAAAAGAGTAAAAATATCTGAATCAGAATATATCTAGTTAGATCATAAAGCTAACTATCATGTATAACTACTATGAACCTCATGCAAATAATTGTCGCAACTATATTTTTGGATGTATCTTTCATCGATTTATTTTTTAATTTTAGAACGAAAAAGGGGTTCATCAAGAAGCATAAGCTTAAACAATACCATAGAAAGGAAGAGAGCATCTATAGTAGAGAACATGTAGAACCCCATATTAAAGGTCTACAAACTTCAATCTGGTGTACCTGCAATTAGCCAAGTCGAATCTACGGTAGAGAACATGTAGAACCGCATATTAAGTGTATACAAACTTAAATCTGGTGTACCTACAATTAACCGAGTCAAATAGTAAATTACATATGCCTGCATACCTGTCCATCGTGACACTCCTTGGACATGTGCATGAATGCAGCCTTAAAAACACTATATTAAACCTGCAGTTTATTAATAATTGCAGTTTATTAATAATTGTCACAAGAAACATTTTTTTAATTTTAAATATTTGAATTTGTTTTTTAGTTTTATATTTCTGGAAGTGCCTTCAAAAATGCACCTAGAATCAAACAAGTAATTTTTTAGTTATATATTTGAATTTATGCTTTAGTTTTATATTTCTGCAGGTGCCTTCAAAAATGCACCTAGAATCAAGGAGGAAGGTGCTCGTCAAGAAGCATAAACTTAGTTTTATATTTCCGCAGGTGCCTCCAAAAATACACCTAGCATCAAGGAGGAAGGTGCTCGTCAAGAAGCAGAAACATAACAAGACCAAAAGAGGAGGGAATCTTAGTAAGCAAAACCAAAAATATAAATTTTATCCTGGTAGACATGATTTTAGGTTGATAGGTACCTTCAAAATTCAGGAAATACCCAAAATGCATGTCAGCAAAAAAGGGTGTGCCTTGGAAACTTGCTAGCCTTCGAAACTAGCTAGCAAAGAATGAAGCTACAGCTTCAGAGACATGATTGCAAATCCAACAACTATTACCAAGGGAAAGAGGGGAGCAACCAAGAAACATGTGGAGCTCCATATTAAATTTATAGAAACATATAATTGGGCAAGTGGAATAGCATACCTGTCCATGGACACACCCCTTGCATGTTAATTTGGATGTGTATGAATGCAGCGTTAAAAGCACTCTATTATTCGCTATTTGAGAATCTTAAAGCATAGAAACTTATTATAAGTGTATCCTGATTACCTTATTTGATAATCTTTAATCATGGAAACTTATTATGGTGGTGATGATGATGATGATGATGATGAATGAGGATAATGACGATGGTGATGATGATGGTGATGTTGATGTTGATGTTGATGATGATGATGATGACGATGATGTTGATGATGTTGGTGTAGAGGGGGAAGAGGTAGGAGGAAGAGGGGAGTTATAGATAGGGAGAGGAGGATGGGGGATTAATAAGAAATGGGGGGAAGAGGGGGAATGTTAGTTGTAGGGGGTGACCTGTGGATGTGAGATAGAGAGAGGGTTGGGGAATAGATAGGGAGGTGGAGGCTAAGTGTAGTTG
>LPNX011066035.1:10008-36651 GCA_001517045.1 Pseudotsuga menziesii
TTGCACATCATGTGTTTACAAAATTTCTCAAAGAGAAATTGTTACATGAAATGCAAAAATCACATTTTACAAAACTTTCGGTAGTAATTTTGGTGCCCAGACGCACTGTATGTGGTTTTGGTAATATGTAGCTTGCACTTTCGATAATTCTAGCGGAATTCCTATAGAGAGCATGTAGTATGAAATTTTGGTAATTATACCTTAATTACTAAAGAATACATAAAGAGCATGTATCCTCCACTTCGGATAATTCTACCAGAATTCTTGTAGAATATTCAGAGAAACTACAAAACTATAATGTACCGAAGCAAGATTTAGGCACACTAACTCGAAATTGATGAGTTTTAGACTAGAAATTTAAGTTATTTTCCAAACACCACTAGACCTTCACTAGTTTTTCCAAATAGGGATTCAGGTTCCTCTACAAACTTTAGATAACCATGTCCACACAACATAAATCTTTACATACTTGACTCAGTGATTTAATTCGACAATTTGCACTTTTCAGGATGCATCACACAAAACCATTTAGGCAAGACAAATGATTGGAAGAAGTTTCCCCAATAATTATGTGAAAATCCTTCGACTTCTAGTGCGGTACTAGAAGAAACTATCCATAATTAAGGACTTATATCTCATATCTGAAAACTTATGCAACTCAATAAATTCATAGCAGTGGAAATCCAAGAACTAGACTCAAAACTAGGTGCTCAACTACAAACATTGGACACCCAACATTGCTTTTACCAAGCTTCACAAACACCATCAAACAATTTTCAATTTCCTCATTGACACTTGGGATCAACCCTAATACACTTTAACCAAGTCAAATTACCCATGGAATGATTTATGAATACATCTCAAACTGATTCATAAACATAAACAAGATTTTATTTTCAAATTTGTACAAGGATATTTAACAATAACAATTAGACATGAAACTACTAGAAAATCACTCTAAGGTTTTATTAGTAAAGGAAGGAAATATGATGAACATTCATGGTTGATCAAGCAACTACTAATCACAAGAAAGTCAGATATAATAGTGTCAACATAACTCAAAATATATGCATAGAAGAGGTGATAGACAAATTGCTTTAGGAGCTGATTTCTTCTTCACAGCACTTGGAATCCCGAGATGTAAATCGATCAAAACTTGGGATAATCTACACATAGTGCACCCACCACATGATATTGAGAAAATATTATTAAGAGGATAACCAAAAATAGCTACCATGAACCACATGTGTGCCCTTGTTATCCTAGCACACACAAAACTTTAACCAGCACTGCAAACACATCACAAATATCTCTGCTTCTAGTGGAACTCGATTTCAGTACACCAAAAAATATGATCAAGCCTATAAAATAATTTAAAGGATGCATTGAATCTCCATGAAAAGAATTGTTTGATCTTTCCGTCAATCTCCAACTAAAGGATCTCACGATCTCTCAACTAGATCATTGGTTTCAAAGGGGCGCATATCCCAATGCTTGAAAGGGGCACATCACCCAAGCAAAGAAAAACTTATATATATTCAATACAAATGAAAAAAAATGGAAAAAAATGGGATTATAGAATGCACTCAAGCATCTTTTATTAGCTTCTGATGGATTTTTCGTCCTTCTAGATTCTAATTTCTAGGAATTAAATCCATGGATGGATGATGAAACTTTGGTAATTAGTTACTTTCTCATGTGGGCCCAATCTCTCTCATCAAGTGCACCCTCTCTTGGATAATTTGGGAGTTGTATATTTTGGATGATATTCCCTCATGCTTTCTTGTTATTCACATTCCTTACTATGCCTTTCTAGAAAAAATCTGCAAACCTTTGCTTTCCTTCTTTTCTATTGTGTTCCTACTTTTAATTACTTTTCCTCAATATTTCTTGAGAGATGCGACTCATTTGGTATTATCCATCTTCCTATGTTCCCTCTTAAGCCACCTAGATCAATTCCAACTAATAAAAAAAAATTAGAAATTAAATATTCAATATTGTGGGCCTACATCACCTTTTTATGATTGGATTTAATTATGAATAGTATAGTATATGCCAAAATTAATTCCTTGATTAATTAATTAATTTCAACTTGAACCCATGGGATATGAATGGGTTAGTGGAATTTCATGGGATCACTAGGGAGGGGACATTACAGTCCTCCCCACCCAATATTGCTTTTCCTCAAGCAACTTCAATATGGGGTGTTGTATAACCTGCTCACCTTCCCATGTTGCATCTTCACTTGGTAGATATTTCCACTGAAAAAGGTATTCTTTGATGGTCCTATTTATCAACTTCCTTTCTCTAGACTGCAAAATATTTTCTAGCACAAGGATTAATTGTCCTTCATCATTTAGTGGAGGTAGCTCTTTTGATACTGACACATGTTGTCCAACTTCTTTCTTTAGACAAGACATCAACACATGAAACACATTGTGTATATTGCTTTAATTTGGAAGTTATAACTCATTAGCAGTTTCTCCTATTATTTGTACAATTATGTAGGGGACATATAACCTCATCCTTAATTTTTCATCCCCTTTTTCCTTCAATGAATATTGTGTGTATGGTTGAAATCTTAGATACACCAAACCATTCACTTGGAAACTTCTTTTCGTTTTATTCTTTTCTACATACATCTTCTGTTGATTTTGAACTATCTAAAGGTTTCCTTTGAGTGCCTTCAAAATATCTTGACTTTTTTTAATTAAATATTTTTCCCTTAGTGCTCTATCTCCAAAAATATGATCTGCATAGGTGGAATCTTAATGTACATATAAAGCTTTGAAGGGTGACATTCCAATAGACATATGATAAGCAGTGTTGTAGCATAATTATCCCAAGTGCAACCATCTGATCCAAGCTTTTTGATGCCCTATTACATGAATTATGAGGTATCCTTCTAGCCATTTATTTAATATCTTAGTTTGTACATCAATTTGGGGATGATAACTTGTGCTGAGAGACAAATCTGTTCCTACTAATTTAAACAATTCTCGCCAAAAAGCACTTGTAAACTTATTGTCTCTATCACTGATTATGGTTTTTTGGCATTCCATGTAATCTAATATTTATTTAAATAAAATTTCAACCACTTTGTATTATTTGTTAGTATATGGAATAGAAAATAAATGTGCAAATTTAGTAATTATATTTACCACACAAAATATGCAATATTTTCCTTGTACCTTTGGCAACCTAGTGATGAAGTCCATTGAGATGCTTTCCCATTTTTTCTCTATAATTGGGAGTGATTGTAGTACACCAACAGGACGAATGTTATATATTTTGTTTTGTTAGAATTTGTTGCACTTCCTCACATGCTTAAATATATCATTCTTGAGACCTTTCCATGTGAATATTTCTCTTACATTCCTATAAGTCTTCAAGCAACCAGGGTGACCAACGAGTGGAAAATCATGTTAAGATTCCATAATCTTCTTCTTCAAAACTGAGTTAGGAACCAAATAGATTATATATTTATAATATATGACTTAATTTACTACCATGTACTAATAATATTGAATCAATACATCTATCATCTCACATGCAAGTTTGTTTTTAGAGTATTCTACTACTAAGGGATCCTTCCAATCAACTAGAACTTCCATTAAACAAAGAACTAGTTTTCTAGAAAGTGCGTCTGCAACAACATTCATTTTTCCTTTCTTGTACTCTATATCAAAATCATAGGCTTGGAGTTTACTCACCCATTTTTCTACCTGTCATTCATCTCCTTCTATGTCAAGAAATGCCTTAAGTTTTTGTGATTAGTCTTGACCAAAAAATTTCTCCCCGCTAATTATTTTATGAACTTATCCAATGCATGCATGATGGCTAGAATTTATTTTTCATAGATTGAATAGTGTGCTTATCTAAAAATTTATCCCAATCTTATAACAATTGAATTCACAAAATTACTTGAAAATATGCAAGAAACACTCAAGAAGGAGACTGAATATGTGATAATACACAAATTATTTATGATATTAATTTACAGAAGCCATTGTTAAATGGATTTAGGCTGCTCATAAATTAGATACTCCAAGGATTCTAAAGCATTAGGTTTCTATTTGAATCAGTACAAAAGCAGGCTTACTAAACTAGTCAAAATCCCCCATAGGTGCATAAAGCACTTTCCAAATCAGTCAAGATGCTCATGAATTTTATGAATGAGTGTGTACATATCATAAGTGATGGAAATTTTAATTTATCATTCTTTTATATGAGGAAAATAAGGGAGGTGAGTTGGTGCAAAAACCAAGGCAGGCTACCTTAAAACTGCAGAAAAAGATGGAAACTCTGGATAAGGAAGTAATGCTCAGTTTCTATTATATGAAGTATATGGGTTGGAAAAATATTATATGGGATCTTTATAACTCGCTCCATGAGGCATTTTTGGAAATTTTTACCTCAAAAATGGAATTGGGTGCTAACTAGCTAGTGTAGGAGCTAGGAATTAATTAAAAAGAATAATTATTTTATCCTAAGTCTTGGGATGGGTTTTGATTATTCCAACACCCCATATTAAGCATGAATTGAAGTACAATATCATAAAAATATCATAGACATAGGTCCTAGCAAAAATTCTTAGTCACCCTTTACATAATGCTTGTCCATACAAAACAAGGAAAGAGGAAAAGCCACAAGTGGGAAAATCCTCCCTAAAAAATGGACATGAACAAAACTGTATAAAATATGTTCTTCAATCTATATTCACCACATGATAAAATATCCCAAGTAAAGACTTAATATTGTTGAAATTCCTCTCTAAAAATACTTTGGTGAAAATGTCTACAACTTGCTCAGATGATGGGCAATATCGTAGATCAGTGACCCCATCATGCACAAGTCCTCTGATGTAGTGCATATGGATGTCGATGTGTTTATTTCACTGCCTCAATACTGGATCAGTTGGGATTTGAATGGTACTTTTTTTGTCACAATATATTACTATAGAAGTATTTGACTCGATCCCAAACTCTCCAAGTATTCATTGCAACCATAAACATTGAGTAGATGCATTCACAGCTCCTCTGTAGATGAAAGTGCAATTGCACTTTGTTTCTTACTTGACCAGTTGATTGGTACATATTCAAGCATAAACACATATCAATAAATTGATTTCCTATCATTGTTATCACCTGCCCAATCAGAGTCAGCAAAACCAACTAACTCTAGGCTAGATTGTGCAACATAGTGAATCCCAGGAGTTTTTGTTCCTTGTACAAAGTTTAGGATTCTTTTTGCTGCCCTCCAATGGATGTCATGAGGATGATCTATGTTTATGGAAGACACACTCACTGCATAATATATATCAGGTTGATTATGAGTCAAATAAAGAAGACAACCAACCAGTTGCCTATATAGGGTGTTGTTTTCCAATGGAGTTGGATGCACTCATTCAAGCTTAACTCCTGAAAGGAAAGGAGTCTTGCTTGGATTGCAATCCTTCATTCTAAATTATTCAACAGATGTGAACCATACTTGGACTGATGTATCTTTATTCCAAGATCTGATTGAGAAATCTCAAGCCCCAAAAATTGGTTTAACAATCCCAAATCAGTCATAGAGAAGGCATGGTTCATTGCATCCTTCAAGGAGGAAAATTCTTCTTTGGAACTTCATGTGATAATAATGTGATCCACATACAATAAAATTATGATTAAGGAACCATGAATCAACTTCAAATAGACATTTGGACCATATTTTCACCTACAATAGTTAAGTGATAGCAAAAATCCATCAATCTTGGAACACCAATCTCTGGGAGCTTTTTTTAGCCCATACAATGATTTCTTCAACCTGCACACAAGAGATGGATTAGTCCCAAAAAAATTTGGATGACGCATATATATTTATTCTTTCATATTACCATGTAGGAAAGAAATATTTACATCCATGTGATGTACTTCCCATTGCTTGGAAGCTGCAATGGCCTAAACCAGTCTTATGGAGTCCATCTTTGCAACTGGTGCAAATTTATCATTGTAGTCAATGCCTTGGACTTGGGATAAGCCCTTCACCACTAAAATTGCCTTATATTTCATAGGATAACCATCAACAACAAATTTATTTTTGAAAACCCACTTACACTTGACTAGCTTTCTCCCTGGGGGGGGAATGACTAGATCCCATGTGTCATTCTTTTGGAGCGAATGAAGATCCTCCTTCATGTATGTTTTCAATAATTGGGTCTTCACATGAATATTCATATGTCTACGGATCATATTCAACCATTAGAAAACACTTATCAGCAAAGAAAGGGTCCTTGACAGAAATATCACTCTTGAATTGAGATCTAGTCCTCCTAGAATCTTTAGGATTCCCAGCTAGTTCCCCAGCTCCTTGGATGGTATTTTCTACCCAATTTTTCCTTGTGGGGATTTTTGGATCTGAAATTAAATCATCATTATAATACATATCATAATCATAAATTTCATTATTTGCTTCACTTACAACCAAAGGTGGAGGAGGTGAGGAGGACTCTAATTTCGGCTGCTACCATAGGCTTTTCTTCAAACTGGACACTCCTTTCAATGAAGTATTTTTGAGTGCTCATGTTGATAATATTGTAACCTTTGGAATATTCATAATACCCAACAAATAGGCACTCTTGGCTTTGGGGTTCCAAAGCTCTCATTTTGTCTAATGGAATTCTAGCCCATGCTCTTGAGCCAAAAATACCAAAATGAGACACATCTGGTTTGTGCCCACTCCAGGATTCAAAAGAAGTAACTCCATCAAGTTGATTGTGATGTACCATACTCTGTATGTAGGATGCAAATTTTATAGCTTCAGCCCAAAAAATTTGGTGGAAAATTCTTAGACTCCAACATACAAGTAGCCATCTCCTTGAGGCTTATATTATTCCTCTCAGCCACACCATTCTGCTAATGTGTGTAGGGAATAGAGTGATGCATCTAGATGGATACCTACATATTCACAATAATTAATGAACTCAGATTTGGAATATTCACCACCATTATCAGATCTGAGGATCTTGATTTTCCTCCCTTACTGGTTCTCAGCCAAGGCCTTGAAAACCTTGAAGTGGTCAAAAACTTCATACTTGAGTTTAAGGAAGTAAACCCAACAGTGCCTAGAAAAATCATCTATGAAGGTAAGGAAATACTTGGATTGACTCATGGAAATATGAGGGAAGGGACCACCAATTTCACTATGGATGATCTCAATAGGTGTTGAGGTTCGCTCGTGATTGACTCTCTCATACTTATGCTCTGGATGTTTTCCTAGAACGCAACCCTGACATACTCCTTTGGAAAACTTTATCTTGGGCATCCCTGAAACCATGTATTTTTCACATAAATATGAAAGGTATCTATATTTTAGATGACCAAACCTCTCATTCCAAAATTTGCTTGCTTCATTGGCATGGGTGAGGGGAGAAGAGGGGTTAGAGAAAGGCATGAAGTGTGAGAAACTATAGACATTTGAACCATGATCTAGAAGACCTTTAGCATGACTCTACCATTATAACTATTAGAAATTTCAACTTCAATGGGAGAGAAAACAACCTTATTAGGATACCCAGTGTGTGCATCTGGTAGACCGACAAGAGATTAGCAGCAGGACCTAGGACATACAAAACATTATTGAAGGAACCATGGTCAAAATCAATGCTACCTTTACCCTTACTTTCAATTTTTGAGTTATCTCCCAGCAAAATATTAGGACCCTTCGAATCATCAAGAGATGAGAATGCTTCCTTTGTTGAAACCATATGCCTAGAAGCTCCAGAATCGATGACAAAGGAAGGAGATCTTAAAGTGTTTGCAACCAGGGAACATGTTCTCTCTTGGTCTTCGAAATTGGATCCTCCTTCCTTCTTGATTGCGCCACCAGGGAGGGAGATGTTTTTCTTCTCCTGGAGTTGAGTCGCCATATCTATCTTCTTCTTCATTCAATATTTCTCAGGATTAAATCCCTTACCACAGTATGTGCACTTTCTACCTTCACCTTTACCTTTCTTCTTGGATTTTGAGGACTCCTCTTGAGACTTGGTCGTGTCTCCTTTTTTATCTGGAGGCTTCTTATCCTTCTTCTTATCTTTTGAACTCACCTTGAAATCTCCAGCAACCAAATATTGATCTTTGGAAGGTTTGATGGTGCCCATTAAGACCAATTTGTCTTTCTCCTGAGTCAAGGATTCCATGAAATCTTCCAGTGAAGGCATCTTCCAATTTTGAGATGTCAACTTGGAGGCATGGAAGTTCGAAACAAATACTGATTAATCACGACCAAGCTTTGAAAGGATGGCCAATATTAGTTGTTCATCTTCTTTGTCAATGCCACACTGTTTTAGCTGCAAAAAAAGTGATTTGAATTTTGAGGAGTAGACTTGCAAGGATTCAAAGATGCTTCGACTCAGTGCTATCGGCTCCATACCCAGTTGGTAACCTCTCATATTATCTACCTTACCAAACAAAGCTTGAAGTTTCTCCCATCCTTCATTCGGTGATGTAAGACCATCAAGATGAAATAGAAGGTCTTTGGAAATGCTGAGACATAAGAGACCATACACCTCATATCTCCTATTATGTCATTTGATATTCGTTCTTCCAGCATCAGGCTCAAATTAAGTTTACATGGTCACTCTAAAGAGGCCTTTACTCCTCATCATAATCTCCATCATTTCCTTCCATTCAAAGTAATTGAATGAACTCAATATGATTGGTTGAGATTGTTCCATTCTTCAGCAATTGCGCCCTCGACCAGACAGTCTGTGCTCCCAGTGAGTGATGTCAACCCCACAAAATAAACTCGAAGAGGAGAACAATAGAGCTACTAAGGATATGATACCATGTGGAAATTTATCCCAAGCACAGAATAATTGAATTCACAAAATTGCTTGAAAATGTGGAAGAAGCACTCAAGAAGAAGACTAAATATGTGATAATCCACAAAATGTTGATGATATTAATTTACACTAGCCATAATTAAATAGATGTCGGCTTAGCATAAAGTATATACTCTAAGGATTAGAATGAATTAGGTTTCTATTTGAATCAGTACAAAAGCAAACTTACTAAACTAGTCAAAATACCCCATAGGTGCATAAAGCACTTTCCAAATCAGTCAAGATGCTCATGAATTTGATGAATGAGTGTTTACAACTCATAAGTGATGTAAAGTTCAATTTATCATGATTTTAGATGAGGAAAATAATGGAGGTGAGTTGGTGCAAAAAACAAGGCAGCCTACCTTAAAACTAACTTTAGCTTTTTCCTTAAAACTGTAGAAAAAGATAGAAACTTTGGATGAGGCAGTAATACGTAGTTTCTATTATGGGAAGTCTGTGGGTTGGAAGAATAGTATCCAAGATATTTATAACTCACTCAATGAGGCAGTTTTTACAACTTTGACGTCAAAAATGGAATTGGGTGCAAACTAGCTAGTGTAGGACCTAGGAATTAATCAAAAAGATTAATTATTTTATCCTAAGTCTTGGGATGGGTTATGATTATTCCAACAGTTTCATGGGGCTGCAACTTTCTTCTATCATAAGAAATGGGGTTCTTATTCTGCATCAAAACCGCTACAATTCCTTCTTCATAATCATCACACTCAAGCACAAATGGTTGAGTGAAATATAGTAAAGAAAGTGTTAGGAAACTACTCATCACTTACTTCATTCTTTTGAAAAACAAAACAATTTTATTTGACCACCAAAATGTTCCTTTCTTTGTGATATCATTCAAAGGTGTTTCCAACTGTGAAAATCCTTTGACAAATTTTATGTAATATGTATAGATTCCAATGAATCATCTCAACTTAGTAACATTCTTGGCACTTGGCCATTATAGAATGGCCTCAATCTTCTCCATGTGCAATTTAACCCTATCTTTCCCAATCACATGACCAAGATACAATAACTTAGTCATTCCAAATTCACAATCGAAACATCTTTTCATACAAAGAATTTTCTTCCAAAAACGTTAGTACATCTTCCAAATGATGCAAATGTTATTTCCAGTTCTTTCTATAAATCATAATATCCTAAAAAAATACCAACACATACTTATAGAGATGCTTACTAAAAACTTTGTTCATGCAGTATTGGAATGTAGCTAGAGGATTAGTCAAACTGAAAGGCATGAATAAAAACTCAAAGTGTCCATGGTGATAGCATAATTCTTCCTTATGAATTTTGTATTCTCTCATTTTGATTTGATGATAACAAAAATGAAGGTCTATCTTTGAAATGAACTTGGCCCCATGTAGTTCATCCATCATCTCATCAATTCTTGGAAATGGGTACTGGTTATTTATGGTATTATTGTTAAGTTCCATGTAGTCTATGCACATTCACAATGTCCCATCCTTCTTCTTTATTAGGACCACCAAAGATGTAAAGGAATTCAAGCATGGACTGATGATTCCTAAGTCAAGAATTTCCTTTATATCCTTCTCAATTTTATCATTGAACTTATTGGTGTGCTTATAAGGACATGTCATGATGGGTTGTGTTCCCACCTCAAATTATATCACATGCCCCACTCATCTATTTGGCGTCCTTCTAGGAGGAAGGTATCTAAAAACCTTATCATACTTATTTAACAACTTCTTGGTTCCATCTAGATGTTGTGATATTTCAATGGATGAACCCTGTGACGAAGTCAAGCATTCAACAACCTAATCTATGTATCTACATATTAGTATAGACCTCATTCTTTGGGATGGCACCACTTGATTTGGGTAAGTATTAATTCCTTTCAATACTATCGGTTTCCCATCAAGATCCTTAAATTCCATCTCAGATACCTTATAATTCATGGTATTTTACCCAATGGAGAACAACCAATGAACTCCCAAAACCATATTATTTGTGTCGACCACATTCACCACATAGAAACTGTATGTCACATTATAAACTCCTATGGTTAGTTGCAACTTAGGAATCCATTTACTACAGTCCATATAATTATTACCTGGGATAATGACAGTGAATCCATGAAAATTTTCTGTGAGAGACTTTCTTCTCTCCACCAAAGCAACATCAATGAAGTTGTGGGTGGAACCTCCATCCACCAACACTATTACCCTTTGGACTTGGACTACTCCCTTGAATCTGAGAGTATGAAGTCTAGGGACTCCATTCAACATAAAAATATTTCCAGATTCAAGAGGAGGTTGCTCTTCTTTCGTTATTTCATATCCAACTTTGGGAATAAGTTGGTGTTTCTCACTTTCTTCTTCTTCATCAATTTCAGAAAAGACTTCTATGTAATGTGATTTCCCTTAGCACATTTGTGGCATGGAACTCATGGTTATTTCCATGAAAAGCATAGTTTATTTATACTTAACCCATCTTGGTCTTTGAAATTATTACCCTTCTTAAAACTTCCAATTGGACCCTTTTGAAAAGATTTCTTATCTTTGAGTTTAGCATGGAAGTTTGTCTTAGGTGGAAATCTAGATTTTGGAATACCCTCTTGTAGATCTCTGGTTTTTTTCATGGAATATTTCAATGTTTCAGGTCAGTGAGCTTCAACCAGTCCCTTAAGTGGCTCTACTAATCCTTCTATAAAAAAAAAGTACTAGGCAAGCTTTAAAGATATCAATAACCATGACTGCAAGCTTTTGAAATTCTGAAATTTATGCTTCTGGTGTTCCAATTTGCTTCGATTGTGCAAGCTCTCTGAAGGACATTTCACTATCTTTCCTATAAAATATATCCACCAGTATTCTTGTAAACTCCTCATAGGTGGTTAAAATGCCATGTACCAAGGTTCACAAACCATGAAACCACTAGCCATTAACCTCTCCTTCCAAATGTAGGGAAACCATCTTAGTGGCATCCCTTTCAACCATAGGATTCAATTGAAAATAAGTATCAAGCTTTTGTACTTATGAACTAGTGGTACATTTAGATGATCCATCAAAATAAGGAAGGGAGATATTACTAATGGTTCGCTACAACTCAAAAATTTGGGTGGTAATTCTATTGTTTCCTCTTGATTTGAATTTTTCTTAGTAGTTACGGTAATCCCTAGAGGTCAAATGTATTTTCCAATCTTCAATCAAAGCCATATATTATGTCAAGAGAACCTCCAATGGTGAAACCACTTCAAACTGCATTTCAGGTTCCTCCATTCTAGAATCAAGGAACTTGGGCATAGTGGGTCTTCGCAAGTCCTTGAATTCAAGTGGTTGATTGTGTGGCACACTATTAGAGAAAAATTGTTCTTTGTAAGTTTTCTTGTCTTACTATGGAAAACCACTACTAATGCATTCACCATATTGCTTGTCCACCCGTATAGACAAGATGTCTCTAGTTTCTATTTACACTTGGGTAAATATTTCCATAATTTTCAACATGCTTTGAGAAAATATGTCCTCTTTCTCTTCTCTATTTTTTAAAATTTCCCCCATACTTGATCTTCCTCCTCGAATTTCGGCTCTTATGGAACCAATTTCTTCTTCTAACAATGGATATAGGTTTTTATGGCCTAGGGAATAATTTTCTAGGTAAATAATGAAGTATTTACCATACACTAGTACAAAGGAACATGCTATGATACCACTGTAATGTACCTAAATAGAATTTAGGCACACTAACTCGAAATTGACTTGTTTCGAACTATAAATTTAAATTCTTTTCCAAACACCACTAGACCTTCAATAATTTTTCCAAATAGGGGTTTAGGGGCCTCTACAAACTCTAGAGAACCATATCCACACAACATAATGTTTTACAAACTTGACTCAGTAATTTTCTTTGACAATTTGCACTTTTCAGGATGCAGCAGACCTAGGCAGACCATTTGGGAAAGTCAAATGATCAGAGGCAACTTTCATAGGAATGATGTGGGAATCCTTCCACTTATAGTGTAGTAATAGAAGAAACTAACCAAAATAGTAAGGACTTATATATCATATCTGAAAAATTATGCAACTCAATAAATTTGTAGCAGCAAAAATCTAAGAAATACACTCAAAACTAGGTGCTCAACTACAAAAATTGGACACCCAACATTGCTTTTACCAGGCTTACCAAATACAATCAAACAGTTTCAAATTCCGTCACTGACACATGGGAGTGACCCTAACACACCTTAACTGAGTCAAATTACCCATAAACTGATTTATGGAAACATATCAAATTGATTCATAAACATAAACAAGATTGTATTTGCAAATTTGTACAAGGAGATTTAACAATAACAATTAGACATGAAACTACTGGAAAATAACACCGATGTTTTATTATTAAAGGAATGGAATATGAGAATATGATCAACATTCATGGTTGATAAAAAAGATATTAATCACAAGAAGGTCTGATATAATAGTGGTCATAGAAATTTTGATATAATAGTGGCCATAGAACTCATAATATTTACATAGAATAGATGATAGAAAAAGTACTCCAGGAGATTATTTCTTCTTCATAATACTTGGACTCCCAAGCTATAAATCTATCCATACTTGGGATTTGCCATCAAGAGTATGTTCACCACCTTATATTGAGAAAATATGATCAAGAGGAAAACCAACAATAGCTACCATGAACCACAAATACACCCTCCTTATCCCAGTACACACCAAACTTTAATTAGCACTGCAAACACACCACAAAGATATCTACTTCTATTAAAAATAGATTCTAGTATACCAAAAAATGTGATTAGATATGAAAAAGAATTTAAAGTCTGCATTGAATCTACATGAAAAGAACTGTGTGTCACTTTCCCTCTATCTCTAGCTGACGGATCTCGCAATCTCTCAACTAGATCACTAGTTACAAAGGGGAACATATCCCAATGCATGTAAAGGGCGCATCACCCAAGGAAAGAAAATATCATATCTCTTTAATACAAATGAATGAAATGGGAAAAAATGGGAATGGGTGTGCTCAAGCCCCTTTTATTAGCTTTTGGTGTATTTTTCCTCCTTTTGGATCTTTCTTTCTAGGAATTCGAGCCATATATGATATGAGGATACCCCAGTAAGTTACTTGTAATCTCTCTCATCAAGTGCACCATCTCTTGGATTATTTGGGACTTGTAGGTTTTGGATGAGATTCCATGGTGATTTCTTGTTGTTTCCATTCCTTACTGTTCCTTTCTAGAAAAAATCTAGAACCCTTTGCTTTCCTTCTTTTGTGTTGTTTTCCTGCTTTTAATCGCTTTCCTGCTTTTAACTGTTTTTCCTCCATGATCTCAAATTTCAGTATCTTTTAACCATAAAATTGCATTTTAATTTGAATGTTAAATACTCATTAAATAGGCTTAACAATAGAATTCTTAAATCTTTAAATCATTCACAAAGAAAATAAACATAGAAATACAAACCAGAAATAGAAGACACAATTGATATCAGAGTTCACCCCTCCCGGGCTACATCTCTGGGCCACTTAAAATGGGAAGGTCGATCTATTAAATCTTTAAAAGCTTAAAATTGAGTTTTATAGGAGCACTTCATAATTTTTTTTGTCAGAAGCATAAATAAACAACACCACTAAATGCCTTGCAAAATTCTGAGAAAAACAAGTCTAAACTCGAATATATTTGCATGAGACCTCCTTTGGCACGCAAACGAGAACATCCTATGCCCTGTATGTACTGATTGTACTTTCCTACCTCGGGAACCATGCACATTAATGCATGTACTATCTCAAGACCCATGCCCACACTCGGTCTTGGTATTCGTGCCCATGCTATTCTGTACCTACACTCTGAACTCTGTCTCGTACTATGTACCCTTCCCGACTACCAAAAATGTGTTTTTATAAGGTTAAAAAAAATGGTTTTTTTTAGGTCGCAATCCAGGGGGCCACACGCCCATTTTGAACCCCGCATCGTCGCCAAATATTAACAATATATTGTCATGGCCTAACCAATGTATGGTTGTTGGCCTAGTGGTGGAGGCACTAGGATATGGGGTAGAGGTCTCGGGGTCAAGCCTGTGGGATTCTCCTCAACCTTCATTAATGTAGACGTGTATTATAAATGATGGCATATACCACATTATAATATGGTTTATCCATAGTTTGATCGGTGGCATGTTTGTTAAGTGGAAATATGGTAAATTTTGATGCGGCATGGCGCATGGAATATGGTTTGGCTCCACATTGATATGGTTTATACTATAGTTTAAATAACAAGGGGGCTGGTTGTTGGCATGGGTTTGAGGGATAATCCCCCCCACCCCCCTTTTTCTATAATCAAAACCATCAACCTTAAATAATATTTATGAGGATGGAACACATGTGGAGGCTTTGGCTAGAGGGATATTGTGAAAACTATAAGGACTTGGAGGTCTACGGTTCAAATCCCATAGACTCTAACCAATTGTTTTCCAAACCATATATATATATATTACCATTTTTAACCTTCATTGTCAAAACTTCAAATGCTAACAACTTCTGCATCTGGAGGTTGTTTCACATGAAACGAACTTAGTTGGAAAGTTATTGACAATATCTTTCATTCTGCAATCTTTTATTTTTATTTTGAAGACTTTAACTTTGATCGAATTTGAGTTGATCCCCCTGGATCAAACCTTCCCACTAGGAATATTTTGGGTCACAAAAAGCATGAAATCATTCAGATAATATGTGAGGGTACAACTCCATCACTCTTCTGGTCTCTAACCACCTTGCTTTGCTTGGATGCATTCCTTTTAACCCCACATGAAGAAACTCCATGTCTCATATTCATGAAGATATGACCTTCTTGTCTAATATTACATCTTCCTGAAGTTCATTGAGATACTCAAGATCACACACGTCTATAGAAGGCGCTCGAACCTGTACATATTGGTCTACAATCATAGGCGGTTCATACAGTTTCAAGTTTTCCACATTAACAATTGAATACATTTGCATATAAGGAGGCAATTCTAACCGGAAATCATTATTACCGACTTTTGTCCAAATTTGTAAAGGGTCCATACTTGATAGGTTTCAACTTTCTACCTTCACCTTGGATTCAATATTTGCTTAAATGAAGCCATACTTGATCACCAATCTGGAAATGATGATCTATGTGATGTTTTTCACGTCGTTCTTTATATTTGTGACTTGATTCCAATTGGTCATGCACTGCTTGATGAATTAACTGGATTTGTTGAATAAAATTTTGAGATTTATCCACATCAACCTGTCCACATTCCACTCTATCTTTCCCAAAAACAAAGTCTAAAGGATACTTTGGAAAGTACCCAAAACATGTATTGAATCGAGAATTCTGAGTAGAAGAGTGTCTAGCTCTATTGTAGGCATGTTGTACATAATGAAACTATTCATCCCAAAGTTTAGGATGCTTAGCACAATACCCTCAATTAAGATGTACCATGGTCTGGTTAACCACTTCAGTTTGACCGTCAGTTTGTGGATGAAATTATGTGTTTTTCTTCATCTTTGTGTCCAAAATTTTCCATAAAGATGACCAAAATTTCCCAAGAAAGCGGGAATCTCGATCATAAATAATAGAAGTAGGAAGTCCAAAATGGACCCATACATTTTGAAATAACAAATGAGCAGTCATCTCAGTTGTGATATTCTTTTGAATAGGCATGAGTATACATATGTTACCGAATCAATCCACAACAACATACAGATAGTCATGTCCTTTTCTAGACATTGATAAACCTCCTACAAAATCCATTGAAACACTTTCCCATGGACGAGAAGGAACTAGAAGTGGAGTGTCCAAGCCTAATTATTTTTTACTTAGTTTACTTGTTGCACGCATAACACAACCTTTTACATAATTGGACACTGTTTCATTCAATCGAGGCCAATAGAAAAACTTTTGTAATTTGCTACAGTTTTACCTACTCCAAAATGTCCTGAAATGAGAGAAGTGTGAGCTTCTCTTATCACATGCACTCTTTCACTTTGTGGAATACAGATTTCACCAATATGATACAACAACTTGTCATTGATATGATAGTTCAATTCTTCATTCTTATAGCCATGACTTAATGATTCATAAACTTCTTTGAAATCTTCGTCCTTAGTATATTGTTCAACATAACTTGCATGAACTAAAGGACTTTGTTGAATGGCAATAGAAGCATTTGTTGGAGGTTTAGATAGCATATCTGCAGCTTTGTTTTGAATTCCTTTCTTGTACTTAATAACCAAATGAAATTGTTGTAAAAAACCCATGCATCTAAAATGCCTTGATTGTTGTAGCTTAGTTTGTGATTGTAAATATTGCAGTGGTTGATGATCAATATGTATGATTGTTTCTTTACCCATTAGGTAATGTTTCCACTTTTTAACACTTTATACTAATAAATACAACTCTTTATCATAGTTTGGATAGTTGATTATTGTTTTAGAGAAAGTTTCATAATGATAGCATATTGGTTTTTATATGTTGTGATAATATTTCCCCCATTACATAACCACTAACATCAGTTTCTATCCCAAATGGTTGTTGTAGATATGTCAGTTCAAGTATTGGAGTTGTGCTGATCTTTTCTTTCAGTGTGTAGAAGGCCTTTTCTTCAATGCCTTCCAACTAAAATAATTTTTTCATGCTTGTCAAATCATGTAAAGGAGAAGCTATGAAGGATAAGTTCACAATGAACTTCCTCCAGTATTGGGTTGCTCCGAAAAATTTTCTTACATATGTTACATTATTTGTCTTATGCCAGTTTACAATGACCTCAACTTTAGAGGGATCAATCTTCATTCGCCACCCCCTACAATGTAACCTAAGTATACTAAAGATGTCTTTCCAAATTCACATTTAGACATATTTAGGTATAATTGTTCCTTTACAAGTACATCCAATACATGTTTAACATGCTTGACGTGATCTTCCCAAGTTCGACTGAAAATCAGAATACCATCTAAGTAGACTATAATAAAATCATCAATGAAGGGCCTAAACAGATCATTCATCACCCTCATAAATGTTGTGGGTGCATTGCAAAGCCCAGAGGGCATTACCATCCATTCATACAATCCTTGTTTGGTTTTAAAAGTTGTTTTCCAAATATCATTATCATGATACGAATTTGATGATAGCCACTTCTTAAGTCTAACTTAGTGAAAAACAATTGCATTTTTTAACTGATCCAAAAGATCATCAATTCGAGGAAGAGGATACATGTTCTTTATTGTAATTTTGTCCAGTTCCCGATAATCAATGCACATACGCCATGTACCATCTTTCTTTGGCACCAAATCAATAAGTGAACCACATGGAGAGGAACTTGGTCAAATGGCCCCTCTCTCAATCAATTACTAAACCTATTTCTATATCTCTGCATTCTCAACAATTGAATACCTGTACATACAAATATTAGGAAGAGGTGCATATTGCAGTAATTGAATTTCATGTTGAATTTACCTTTTAGGAGGTAATCCTTTAGGTTCTTGAAACAAAATATCATAATCATATACCACCTTTATCAAGCCCTTTTTAATTTTAGGATCACAACATTTAAAGGATTCAATTTGTTCAACATCTTTTTCTTTTACTATCATAAGCACAAAGTTCTTACTTGCAATAATTAACATCTTCATTTTATTTGCAGAAACTAAAGAAGGATTAGTTTTCATGTGACGTGCATGAAAAATATATTCAATACCATCCTTAGTGAAATGATACATATTATATTCCCTATAAATTTACCCTTCCTATCATACAGATATGGACTACCCAACACAATACTACAAATATCCAATGGAACCACCTCTAGATATACCTCATCCACAAATCCAGAAGTGATGGGAAACCTAAGTATACACTATTTTGTAACTTGTAATTGTGAATTATCACATACCCATTTAAGTGGATATGGCTTAGGGTGTAACTTAGTTTCCAATTGTAATTTCTTAACAATTCTTCTGAAATGAGGTTTGCTTGTGATCCACTATAAAAAAGAGTGTACCACCCCGGTTTTGACCCCATTTTGCATTAAATATATATGATGAGAATATTGTATGGAATCATGGCATGGAGATCAAGGCCAAGGCCCTGCCATTAATTGATGTTCTATGTATAGGTGATCAAGGTTGATGCCTATGGTTTATGATGCTAAGTCAAGCACAGTATATAATTTTGGACATCATATAAATATGAAACTTAATTTAAAACCCACAACCAGCTATGTCAATGTAACAAATTATGAGATGGGAGGATGATTTCCTAGGGAACAGGGAAGGGGGGGATTGTTTAACCTTGAGCCATGAGGGAAAATCCATGTGTCAAAATAAAACACCCAGAAAACATATGCCCATTCCCTCATGCACTCACGTTTTCATCTTCCCTCACGTTTTAGGGAGAGGTGGGACGTTTTGATGATCCATCCTTCAACATTTTTAGTTTCTCTTTCATCATTGTGCATGCGCAGTGTATCATTGGGATTTCACCCAAAAAAATTGTGGTCGATTCTTATCATTCTTGATTCCATCCTGTGCATTCACCTGTTTTGCAGAACCGTGTTTTGTTATGTGTTATTCGCTTGTTGTTACCAGCCTAAGTGTTGTTGTGCAATGGTCTCCTACGTCACAGAGCGAGTGGAAGTTTGTTTTGTTGTGTTAACATTGTGGTCTGTTGTGTGTGCATATTTTTTCCTTGGTTTGAAATGGTCTAGAGTATAATTGGATCTGAACTAGCTTGATAAACCTAAGGTAGGAAGGAAACTCACAAATAGATCTAGAGGGGCTGGTTTTCTTCTTTGCACTGGAAGGGAAGGCATAACCTGAGGGACTGTGTAGCAGAGAAAGGGATGCTTCCTTGTGTTGGGTGTGTAGATGTTTTAGGAAGCAAGCCTGATCTAGTGCAGGTGTCCACAGCTTGGTGGTTGAGCTCACTAGCTTAGTAGTTCAAGTTTTCTAGTTCCTTTGCAGCCTAATAAACCCATATGTTAGTTAGCTTGGTTGGTCCTATTATCACTCCAGGAAACTCCTCTAGGTTGTTGTTACAGCTGATTTTACCACACATGGTGAATCACACTTTTATGGCATTCCCTATCCCTATGCAGACTCCCTAGACCCCATGGACCATTTTTGTTCCTTTAATGTTTCCTAGATCATCCCTAACAACATGCTTAAATTGCCATACATGACTTTTAAACCCTTTATCGCGTATATACGCGGGTTTGATCTCTAAAACCGCGTACATCGAGATGTGTTCAAAAGGACAAATTCTTTTGGAGTTTTCCTTGATGTGGATCCAACTTACTTGTCTCCTGGCCTTCCATATGCCTTGAGATCGCTCGGATTCGATCTTTCATTACCCCATTAAAGAGCTATATAAGGAACCCTTTGGATACATTGAAGGCATGAGAAATTGAGAGCAAGAGAACTATAGTCCATTGTTGCTGAAACTTGTGCTTGAGTCTACATCCCCTTTGTCCCTTGGAGCACTTTTGTGTTCTTCCCAAGCTTGCCTTTTGCTTGTGAGCTTGCTATCGAGAGATGGAGGATTGAAGTGGTGGAGGCCCAAGTGGGGGACTCGATTTCTTTGATTCGTAGATGTGCCGACAGAGGTTGTATTCATTGTAATCTATGATTTTATATTAATAGAAATATCTTTTCCTATCCAATAATATGTGTTTGAATGAATATTTTATCCATGGATGATTTCAAATGCCTATATGTTATTGATTATATATGTTAGAGTAGAGCTAACACAATTATATATAGTATGCTTGTCTTGTTTATTGAATGTTGAGGAAGCAATTTATCAATTCAAGCTGGAGTTGGAAAGCTCAACGGGGATCTACATCAACCGTCTGAAATAAGGTACGAATCAAGATCCTTTAGTGTTAGTTGTTTCGTTTCTCTTGCATATAGGAAAGGATTGATTTCTGGAGTTAAGCTATCTATTGTGGTACCCCAAGCCATAGGAATTTCTCTCCATACTAGAATTGGTGACTCCACTAGGGAGTTCCTAGTAGTTGTCCTTTGGGGGTTTTTATCAGCATTCAATGTTCTTGAATTGCTCTTATTTCTCTGTTTCTATGTCGGGCATGGGGGCATGTTTACCTGGTAGTGTCTGATTGGTGTGAATTTTGTCTCAGTTTGTCTGTTTACCTTTATTTTTAAACATTTCTCTTCTTATACGCTATTTTTTAACTCACAGTCGCGTATACATGTGGCTTTGACTTCTATATCTGTGTACATATGCGGGTTTACTACGAACAGTCGCGTATGCCCTTATTTTTTCCTTCTAGAGGAAGATTGATTGTTGTTGGGTTAATTTTGATGATTGCTAAGTCTCCTTTGATACTTCTATAGTCTTTATACACCTCTGTTTCTGACCAGAGACACCTTTTTTAGGGTAAATTTCTTTTTTAAGAATGTTCTTGTCATTGCATTTTTTATTTTTTGTTTTGGGATTAGTGTATTAGATTTCTTTTACCTTAGTACTTTGTGTGAGTGATGTTTGATTGTGCTTGCCGAGTTTGGGGGTAGTAGAATCATTCTTTTGCTTTAGTATCTCATTTTTATTCAAAAACTCCAAAAATGTTTTCTTTTTTGCATCATTATGCATTGCACTTTGCATTTTGCATGGTACTTGCACTAGATTTCCTTAGAGTATTAGTCAGGATTTAATATAGGAATGATTGCATTCGTCATTTGAAGAAAAATTTTGCATTTCACATAGTAGCATGCCCTATTTTTCATTCAACACAATGCATTTGCATTGATTGTTAGGTGTGCATTTTGCTTCATGTTGCGTCATAACACCATTGGTTGCACAGCCATCTACCTCTTTTGAGTAATAAAGCCAATTAAAATCAACGCTTAATTAAAATGTATTACACTATTTTGTTTGATAGGGTACACCAACAAGATTAGGTTTTAGGGTCTTGGAATAGTTCATTGTGAGTAAATTCTCCAAGGCCACTAAAAAACAACATGTATGTGTCTGTCCAGGTGAGAGTCTGAAATTCCTTGGTATAATTAGTGTTTCTCAGGATCCTCCTCTTACAAGGGAGTTAAGCACGAGGCAGTGTGAGCAGTTATTGATTGGGATGACCCCTATTCATAACTGAGTAGCACCGAAGATATTTCCAGGATTGTATTCATATCTGGGGGCTCTTTCGAGAGTTTCGGGCTTTGCTACCCTGCCCATACGATCAATCCCGCCTGCAACTGTCCACCTGAGCATTGACTATATTGAGGTGACCTTAGTTGCCTTACCTAGGATATTTAGGGGGTACTTTGCAGGGGTTATTCTGCAAGTGTCTCGGCCAGGTTGGGGTCGGACAGCACAGTTGCTTTATGCGTTGAAGCTAAGGGCCACAATAATTGGTTATGAACCTTCGCTTGTTGTGTATGGGAGTCTCAAGCCTCTCCTAGGCGAGACATACCTGCTTCATTCGGGAGCTCACTTATCCTACCCTTGATTGCTTGTGATTGGCTTTAGATTTTATTGGTGTATGCTCTTTGCACATTAGCTTGCCTAGGGTTTGCGTAATTAGAGATTCTTTTGCATTTTTTGATTCATTGTGGATTCGGGTGCGGCTCCTTGCTGTTATCGTCGTTTAGTAGGACTTCCACCTTCTACATCTCCTCCTCCTTTGGGAGAGAGAAATAGATGGTCCAAGCAGACTACTTCGCACATTGATTCACACATGATGGGAGATCATGAAGATGAAATTTATGAGCTACCTTCTTCACTCCATGAGGTTGAAGAAGAAGAGCCTACCGCTACATATGATCCTTCACCTGATACCTACACACTCTGGGTATCACTACTACATTTTGATCCAAAATCTGACGAAAAAATCCGATGGCGCTTGGATTTCTCTTTTTAAACTTACCAAAAATCACAAGGATACATTTTTTTTTTGTAAATGTGGCCACAAGCATCGGTTAAGCGACGACGCGTTAGTAAGCGTCGCTTAAGTGACAGTGCCTATGGAAAGCGACGTCGCATATCCGACGCTTAGGTTCATTTCCTACACACACTCATATAAATAGATGTACTAGTGATTGAAAAAATGTTATATATTGAAAAATTTGATGTTATGGAATCATGGATATTGGACCTATGGTTGACAAATTCACTATTAGATGATTGATGTTATATGGTATTATGGTTTATTTCATGTTTTTATGCTTTCCATAACTAATTCTACATTCTACATGCATTTGCTAACATATATGCATCAAAATATATTAAAATATATATATTTTATATAAAAAGGTGCTTATGAAACGCTTCCAAACCGAAATCTTTTGGAAAATTTGCTTTTTGCTCCTGCTCCCACTCCCGCTTCTGCTTCTCACTTTCGCTTTTGCTCCCAAGTAACACAGGTCTGAACTCTCTCATTTCTTGTGTTAAAATTATTTAGCACAACTCTTTCTTTCTTGGATACTTTTGTGCTACTTCAAGGGCCATGGTCAAGTGTATTTTTACACATGTACGGTGGTCTCCTATCAGAATTCTTGACCTTGACGATTTCTTGGTGCCCATTCGCTTTGTTTGTCCTTTCTAGAACCCGTATTACTATATTTACGTAATTATGCTTTGTCCTTTATAGAGCCCATATTACCATTTATAGAAGGGTGCTCATAAAACTGACTACTAGATTCTTCGACTCCATTCCCCTCCTTACTGGATCCCCGCAACTTGGTCCCATGTTCATCCAGGACTTACAGTCAAATATTTGGGCATCCCTTTTGGGGTTGGTCTTGTTGATTGCTATGTGGGGTTGATGCCTTCAAAGACTGCAAACAAGCTATGTATTTGGCATTATAAGGACCTCCCCTTTGTACGGAAGTTTATGGTGGTTAGATGCATCCTTCAAGCCTTGCATGTATATTATGTTTCTTCTTTGTAACCCAACAAGACTCAATTTTCACAACTTGATTAGCTGTTGAGGACATATTTGTGGGAAAAGTATGGCAATGGGAAAGACTTGCCTTTGGTTCCTTGGGATGTTTGCACTATGCGCAAGGACAAAAAGGCTCTTGGTTTGATTGATGTCAATTCTCAAGGAATTATTTTGGTAACGAAAGTGGGTAGTGCAATGCTTGGAGGGTTTATGTAACAACTAAAATTTTAACTCCAAATAACATGCAGATTTTTTATATAAATAATTATTAAATTCAACGATCACATCGGCCCTAATTATGGTCATGTTTTGATCAATTAATTAACTATCACAATGTAAAATAGGTCACTCTTCTCTAATTCTTTGTCACTTCAACCTTTGTAGCTACTTTAGGTCTTATGAGGATTTGAATGTAAATCCTAGGAGTCCTATTAACCAAGGACCATCCTAACAACTTACCATTGTAAAAGGTCTACATTTAAATCCTACATGCATAACAACTAAGAAAATAACAATACAAACAATGTTATTAAAGTTTCTCATTACTAGCAATACGACGTTTGCTTGCTTCACAATTTTTGTTTCCAACATATGCATATAAATAAATATTGGCATCTGACCATTATAAAGGTTTTATCTCATCGTTGTGTGAGTTTATTGATAACGAATTTTTGGTTTTCTAATCATATTTGAGACGCAAATCACCTCATGATTGACAATTTTCCCATCAAATTCCTATCGTGTTGTCCACCTATTCTCATCTATCATAACTTTCCATTTGAATAGAACATCGACATTGAGATTTTTCCTCAATACCCATTCAAACCAGACCAAAATTTTCACTTCTTTTCATCCATCATAACTTCCAATTTAGATAAAGCATCAGCATTCAAATTTCTTTCCTACAAACATAGGTGAAAGATATATCCTAAAATAAGCCAATATATCTAAGAATATACTTCAATAAAAGTTTGAGGAAGATGCTTTTGAATAGCTTCTTGAGCCTCTAGAGAGAGATAGAGTCTGGTACTTCAAATCCAACACTGACCACCAAGAAAAATATGGAGTATGCTCCACATTGATTGTTCTTCGTTTCGGAGGGTTGGGAATTCAAGGTTTGATGGCTTTTCTGGCTTGAATTTCATCCTTAAACTGGTTTAGACGATATTATGGTTCTAGAACCCGTATTGAGCTTCTAGGGTTTGATTGAAGGACGCGGCGAATTCAAGAACTCAGATGCTTTATTTTCTGGTTAAAGTTTGGATCTAATCTCCTAGGAATGGTTTGCTTTGGGGTTTATTTTTTATCATTTAGTGGATTCTAGTGTATGAGGGAAGGGCCTGTGAATTCGAGGGGTGGATGCATTTTCTGCGCTTGAAATAATCTTGAGTATTGCAAAAACAGGTTGTTTCTTGCTTGTTTTTGAAGGTTTCAGTAGGTACTCGTAGCAAGTAGGGGTTTGGAAGATTTTAACTAGTATTTGGATTGCTGAAAATTGAAGTAAAAAAGTGGCGCATATGTGAAATGAACGGTCTGGTTCTGGAGCAGTAGACGAGGGTTTCTGGATTTAGACTATTGATTTTTGTTCATGACAGGTAGAGAATGAACGGTGAAGGGGAAAATATTGAGATTTAACTAAACCAAGATATGCAAAATACTGTTCCACTGCATGGTGGAAAGTATAGTTGTGGCACCTAAGGCATAAATGTAGAAGGATTTGTAGGAGATCAGGTGGATTTAAGGGATAACGGGTAGGATCAGCTGACTTGGAGGCAGTGAGGTGGTGGTGCTTTTGTTCTGTGATAATATTAGCGGGGAGTATTGGAGGATGCAGTACATTATTGAAGGAGGCAATCGTCCATGGGAAGAGCTTATCCCAGATGCTCTTACCCTGATTTTCAAGAAAATTCCGTTCCAAGAGATTTTGACTGTCATTCCTAGGGTTTGTAAGTTGTGGAAGAAGGTGGCCAGTTAACTAGATTACTGGCATGAGATTAATATCGAAGACTGGTGCCGTCGTTGCAAGCCGAAGAACACTGATAGAATGGTTCGGATGCTTGTCTCCAGGAGCCGAGGGTCGATGCGCAAATTAGAGGTGTCTGGATTGAGAAATGACACGATCTTCGCCTTCATTGCTAGATAGTAAGTATATCTGTACAATCTTCTAGTTATATAAAGTTTGTTCCCATAACTTGGAAACTCATTGTTTCGAAGATCACGGATTAAGAGATCTGTTCGAATTCAGTTTCCGTTGGTTAGGTTTAACCTTTACAGTCTTGGAAGTGATTTATCATATGTGCCTTTTAAAATTGTTTCTATAAATAAGAGTAAGAATGGTAGATAATCGCAATAGAGGAGTTGCTGAATATAATGTTGTGCATGGAAACCTTAAGAAGTAAAATAAAACTGGATTGGAGAATAAAGGATTTAGCTCATCTGAACTGGAAGAAGCTTGCTAGGTTATGAGAATGGACTCAGGTGAGTCATGAATAAATGACATTATCGACTATAGTCCGGTTATTATAGGTAGTGATGGTGTATAGGGATACTTGGAATATTCTGATTTGCATCCAAACAATGAGCATTTCTGTTAGGCTAGATGAATGTCAAGGGGGTACATGTCTCTGTCACAATCTTGCAGTCTGATTGCTTTTAGTTTTGGTTCTTTGTTGATTTCCGTAGTTCAATTGAGGAATATAGATGATAAAAGATTGCTGATCCCTTTCCTTGCACTGCAAGCAATAAGAATCCCACGGTGCAGTATTAATGATTATGTAGGATGGATTATATACAGTAGCTTATGAGTTATAGGATGGGTTGTATGTACCTCATAACCTTATGAGGTCTTCCACATTCGAC
>LPNX011066035.1:38982-77898 GCA_001517045.1 Pseudotsuga menziesii
ACTATCCTTTAAGCCCTTAAACAGTCAATCCTGGCACTATGACATTCTTTCCTATTTTGTATCTACTCTATTTTGTATTTTCCAGTGAGATTCTCTCGATATCTATGTAATACATTTTGATTTTGAACTTGATGAGAATTCTGCAATTTATGATTCTAAGCTTTTATTATTTTTGTGTGCTTGATCAATATTCTGTAAATGTTCTAGTTTTTTTTTAAATTGCATCTATATGCTAATTTTTTTTAATATATATATTATATATATAATGTGTCCCCCATGTCCTATTTCTGGGGTTGCTGTGACTTGTGTCTGATACCAGCTAACAATTGTCATCCATTAGACCCAGACCCAAATTCTGTGTCATTGTTGTTAGTTTATTCTGGTAAAGAATGTTGTTTCCCCATTTTTATTAATTATGTATTTATGCTACGAGTTGGACAAAAGTTGTTTAATGTATTTAGTATTTCTGGTTGAGAAGTAACATTGAGCACTTTGCCATGAAGGGTTGCCTTTCTAAGACTATTTTGAATGACTCCATTGCTTTTTGTATGACAGAGATGATAATATTTGGTGTAAATTCATATTTAGAGTATATACCATCTGGCCATTGAATGTTTAATGTTTCCAGAGCACAAACAAAGAGTTGCCTATCTCCAGACTTCTGTGGAAAAGAAACATCTATGTTTTACATGAACTGCATTTTTGTATATTGTCATGAATAGGGATGTTACACCTTGTATTTTCATTATAAAATTAATGTTTTTTGGTAGTTGAAAATTATTCACCCCATGTTTGGAACCATGTACCGTAGGTGACCCATTCAGTTCTTGGGATGGAAACACTACGTCATTTTCTTTTCAGTGTTTGTGGCATCATAGCTGATTGGAAACTGGAGGATGTGTTAGAAGAACAAATCCGGAAAATTAAAAAAATGGTTGGACCAGAGGATCATGCCATCTGTGCATTGTCAGGTGGTGTGGACTCCACAGTTGCAGCAACTCTTGTACACAAAGCACTGGGAGACAAGCTTCACTGTGCTTTTGTGGACAATGGACTTTTGAGGTGAGTTGAAAAACATAGCGCAATGCATACCTGTTCTGGAATATTATGGTTTACTATGAAATGAGATTTATAATTCAGTAGAATTTGATTAAAAGCATTAAAGGACATGTTATATGTAACTTTTGCAAAACAATGCAATAATGTGTTATATTCCTGTTCTTTGATGATATTTAGTTGGGTTTTGTCAGGTTCAATGAGAGAGAGCATGTGATGGTCATGTTTGAAAATGATCTTCATTTTCCAGTGAATTGTATTGATGCAACAGAACGTTTTCTTGATAAACTCAAAGGAGTAACAGACCCTGAAAGAAAACAAAAAATTATAGGAGGGGAATTCATCCACATTTTTGATGAATTCTCTATAGATTTGGAAAAAAAACTGGGAAGGAAGCCAAATTTTTTGGTCCAGGGCACTCTGTACCCAAATGTAATTGAGTCGTGTCCACCACCTGGGAGTGGGAGAAATCACTCCCACACAATAAAGAGCCACCATAATGTGGGGGTGCTTCCAGAGGAAATGAATTTGAAACTTATTGAGCCGCTTAATTTTCTTTTCAAAGATGAGGTATATATCATTTAAACCTTTTCTTTAAGGTTTACTTATGTTTACTTATTAGATACTTTATGATAATATGGTCCTTTTGTCCCGAAGTTCTCTTTCAGGACTGATTTTAGTACTGGTAATCTCAGATTTATGGTTGTAAATATTAACAGGTGCAAAAACTGGGAGAAATATTGAGTGTTCCTCAAGGATTTCTTAAGAGGCACCCATTCCCTGGTCCTGGCTTAACCGTATGTATTTTGGGTGATGTCACTGAAGGAAATGCCTTGGATACCATACGCCTGGTAATATACTTGATATGTGTGTAATAAATTATAATGATGCACTCTTACTGGACTGTATAAGATTGGTCTAAGTTTCTCTTCATATGTTTTCACCTTTTGACAGGTTGATGAGATCTTTATCAATTCAATCAAGGATGTCGGACTCTATGATCAAATTTGGCAAGCTTTTGCAGTATTTTTGCCAGTAAAGACTGTTGGTGTGCAAGGTGATAGAAGGAATCATTCACATGCAGTTGCAGTGAGATCCATAACCAGTGAGGATGGAATGACTGCAAACTGGTGCGTATTTTGTTTTCTGTATTATATTTCTTGGTTGTGCTACATTTTTCTCATTTTCTTATTGTGACCTATATTTGATCCTTTTAATCAGATGGCAAAACATGCCCCACAACCAAAAGTGTAAAGACATTCTTTATTGCCGCCTCGTGTTTCTTAATTCATATGTCAGCTTTTTTATGTTTGTTATAATAAATTACATGTGTTTGTTTGGGTTATAGGTATCAATTTGATCCCAAGTTCCTTGCCGAGGTTTCTGCGAATATTTGCAACAGTGTTCGTGGAGTGAATCGAATAGTCTATGACATAACCTCAAAACCTCCATCAATTGTAGAGTGGGAGTGAGATGCATACAATATAAATTGCATGTTTTTGTATTATTTAATTGTGGTGAACCACAAAATATGTGCTATTTGTTGGTTACCTTCCAGGAAAAGGAAATTTTGGAGGAAACTTTTGTAAAAATGTTAGCATATGAGTTCTCTACTGCTCCATTGTCAGCACGTTGTAATGTATTTATTTTTTAAAGGCTTTCTTTCTAGTTGCAAAGTGAGTGATTTATAAAATAAACCGGCATACTAATGATCTTAAGTGTTTTAGATTACATCATTTAATTTTTACCAGGAAGAGTCGAGGCTTTAACATGACCTTTTGATCTAATGCAAAATACTAAACTTCGTTCAAGTAGTGACCTTCACCGTTCAAAGGACATCTAGTTGCCCCATCTATAATCTATTATGCTTTTAAAGACTCGAGTACAACATTTCTAGCGTAAGATATAGCCTACAGATAAGGTCAAGTAACAGGTATGTAATGCACAAGGTAGAGTCTAGTTGTGTTCTAAACAAAGAAGACTAAACATTCTATGTATTTGATTTTTGATGGTTTTCTATTACGGGAATCCAGTCAGGCAATCTTTGTCAAAATTGCAATTTTGGATAGGTGAATTTGTTGTTTTTAAACCAGGAAATCTTTGTCAAAATTGGAATTTTGGATAGGTGAATTTGTTGTTTTTAAACCAGTTCCTGTGACCGCCTCTGCTAAGTAGAGGCTTTGCTTTCAGTACACATTCCATCTGTTTTGCAAAGCTTCCCTACTTTTCCAGGGGAATGACTTTTTTTTATATTTATTTATTTATTTATTTTGGAATTTAAATTGATAAGTAAAAGATAAGTTTTGGGATTGATAAGTTTTGAATAGGTTATTTTACGGTTGTATTATCTCTGAGATATTCTTTTTTGGATTTAGAGCTCTTGTTAGAACCAATGTAGTCAAACTCAGCTCCAGACATCGTAATGGTGATTTTTTTTTTAAAATCCGTCGGATAGCCATCGCTTAAGCAACAGCCTGTAGGTGACTTTTTTAACAATCCGTCGAATAGTCGTCACTTAAGCGACAGCCTGTAGGTGACTTTTTTTAAAATCCGTCGGATAGCCGTCGCTTAAGCGACGGCCTGTTGGTGATTTTTTTTTAAATCCGTCAGATAGCCGTCGCTTAAGAGACGGCCTGTAGGTGATTTTTTTTTTAAATCCGTCGGATAGCCGTCGCTTAAGCGACGGCCTGTTGGTGTTTTTTTTTAAATCCGTCGGATAGCCGTCGCTTAAGGTGATTTTTTTTTAAATCCGTCGAATAGTCGTCGCTTAAGCGACGGCCTGTAGGTGATTTTTTTCATAATGTTTAAAGTTTAGTATGAATTAGATGTCGGATAACCAAAAATTTACATTTAACCGATAGTAAGCTGAGTCGTCGCTTCACCGATGGATTGGAAATATGTCGGATAACCGACGAAAATCCACCGACGCTTAAAAAAATTCATAGTGTCATACATGTGACAGGGAAGTGTCGAAAATCCAACAATACGACCGTCGGATTTTTGGTCGAAATGTAGTAGTGTATGATCCTTCACATGATAGGACTACCTACTTTGGGTATGATCCCTCATTCACAGGTCGCCGGTATTGGTTACCGGACGACAAGACTCATCATGAACCTGCAAGCACTAGTTATGGCAGTGATGATATGTCTGGTATTCCTACACATGATTCGGTACCTAACACTATGCCTGGGGGCATTCTTAGTCACTTCCATGTGGAGAGATTTGGGAACTCAAGTCATATTGCACCCTCCATCCCGACGGTGGAGCTCAGATCACATGTTCATCCTAGACCTAGTGCTAGTAGTCCCATTTAGATACCAGAACCTAGACGAGTGACCGTAGGGAACACCACGTAAATAATTTCACATGTCCCTTCATCCTCTATGCCTAGTTCTTTGAATGCTATTCCTCCCCCACATTCACGTGGTCCTTCGGTCCAGAATGTTGCTACGAGTCATGTGCGTACTGTTGCTACTCGCGTAGTTGTGTCCCAAAGTCAAGTACCTCCTGTTGTTTTGGGGGGTCGTATTCCTACTTCTGGAGGTCATATTCCTACTTCCCGAACGTCTATTCCTACCTATGGAGTTTCTCATGGGAAATCTCATGGGGCTTCTTATGGACCATATTATGGACCCCAATATGCATAGAGTTATTCTCCTTATGGGTACGGGTATCAACAACCCACTTACTCTCTGAATTATGGCTTTGTAGCCCCACATAGTCAAGGTACACCACATTATGGTGCTTCCATGCCACCCTACATGGGTCAAATGGGAGGAGGGCACTATGGCCAAGGCCATGGTGGTTACGGTAATCAGGCTTATGTGAACCACAATTATTAGGGAGCAGGGTATCGAACTGCTCATCCTAGGCTCCCTTTCCTTGCAACACTAAATATTCCTGACTTGTTGAGACTAACGAACGATCTGGTATCTCATGACTCGGCTTGGCTGGATGTCCCTAATAAGCTTCCCTTGGACATCCCCAAGTTCGAGGGAAAACCAGGAGAAGATCCAAGTGAACATGTTACTACATTTCACCTATGGTGCTCTTCAAATTCCTTACATGAAGATTCGATCCATTTAAGGCTGTTTCAACGCACCCTCATAGGGCCTGCTGTGAAATGGTATATAGAGTTACCTAGGGGGGAATTCGCATTGTTTGATGACCTAGCTATGAATTTTCTCAACCACTTCCAGCTACCAGTGCGTTACAATGTTGGTACTGAACTCTTGTCGACATTTTGGTAGGATAAAGCCACGCATATCTCAGACCATATCCAAGAGTGGCGTAGACGGAAGAGATTGATTAAAGCCTTCATACCGCCGAAGTTTCTCCTTGAGTGGTTCCTTCAATCGTTACTTCCTTATATAGCGAAGGATGTTTCTACATCTGGAGTTTAGAACAAGGAACAAGCCATTTTTAGGGCGCAGGAATTAGACTTGATTTATGCTCAATCTGTTTTGTTATATGAGATCATTCCTAATGCTCCGTGTTCTAGTTTCGACCCTAAGGTTAAACCTGGACCACATGCTAATGGCATTGTTGGTTGTACGAGTGCCAAGCTTACGGATTCAGTTGTGAAATAGGTCAGTCAATTATCTATCAACCAATCTGCCTTGGGACAAGCCACGGCTTTGTCTCAACCCACCCAAACGGCGAGTGTGCTTTTGTTGCAATCGTCGAACCAGAAGGGTAACCAGCAACTCGAAAGGAATAAAAAGAAGGGTAATAACAATCATACGGTGGGAATAGGAATGCAAATACCAACTCTAATGACAAGAATGCCCAAAATGCTGGGGGGGGACAAGCAGCCTAAACGTAAGGTTAAGTTTCCTTGCAAGTTGTGTAAGGAGGACCACCTCACTCACTTGTGCCCTTGGATTGATGAAGCCTCGAGATTCATAGCACAGGGCCTAGCTATGCTGACCAACCCTTTACCTCATAATCAAAACCTGAACTTGAGGACCCGTGATCAGTCTGGTGGTGATCAAGATCCACCAAAGACTAGTGGTCATGGTTGCATCAACATGGTCTGTGCTACTAAAGTTGTGACTCAGTCGAAGGACTATGCTTCGTCACAACCCAACCTTGGAAAAGAACTTGATCCACCTGGGATTCCTTTGTGTATTGAAAAACCTGTGGATAAACCTGAAGTTGCACCTCCCATTCCTAAGGGAGTCCTTAAGTATTCGGGGCACAATCCTAATGCTTGAGCCACCCAGAACTATTCTGTTGTAGAGGATTTGGGCCACACTCCTTGTGCGATGTCTGCACTTGAAGTACTTCAGAGTTGTCCCTCGCAAAGGAAGGGTTTGCTTTCTTCCCTAGGTGTGAACGATGATAATTCTTCCTCCGTGATCAAATTTGAAACCACGGAACTTCAGCCTCGCTTGCCTTACTATGTGTCTCTCTTGATTCACATAGAATGTCTTAACATGACCATCAAACGCACTGTGATTGACGAAGGCGCTGCTGCTTCCGTGATGTCTTTGGCATGTTGGAAGGGTTTGGGTTCCCCCTAGTTATCTAAATCCGGTACCATGTTGACTGCTTTCGATGGAAGATCATTTCAACCACACGGCATTCTTCCTTCTCTTAAAGTCTGTTTGGGAGGGAAGACTGTTACGATAGAGGTTGAGGTGGTTGATGCGCCCCTTGACTACAATTTGTTGCTGGGTAGGAATTGGATGTACATTATGCAAGTCGTAGCTTCTTCTCTATTTCAAGTTGTATGCTTTCCATTTAATGGGAAGATATTTAGGATTGATCAAACGTCATTCAAGAATCTGCCTGTTATTGCATCTTCGGGAGCTTCCATCCCGATTGTAGAACACTCTCAGCTGGCAACTGCGAGTGTGGGTGTTGGTATGTATCCATCCCTTATGGGAATCTTTAGTTGTCCTGCACCTTTTCTCATGATAGGATCTAGTTCCGGTGAGGCTTCATCATCGGTAAAATTGGTGTCTTTTCACACAACCTATATGGAAGATCCTTGGATTCTTCCTACATCGAGTCCTTCGAGTGACCCCATCGAGACGGATGTGCCGTTTCCTGCAACTATGATAGCTTATCAAGCTAATATTCCATGTGTTACAGAGCCTAGTCCTTCCTCTTCATGGACAGAGGAGGAGGACCCATATGTACTGCCTGCATGGGTAGTTCTGTCTGCTCACACACATGACTGCCTTGATAGTTTTTTTCCTTTAGATGAGGCTATTATTGAGGCTATGTCTGGGGTTGAGAAACCTTGGGAAGAGTTGCATCATAGATCTTATTTTCTTCCTAAACTTGAACGTTTGGAGTGTGAAGACTATAGGGAGTTTCTTAGTGAGAGAATTGGTAGTCCTATGGTTCCTTTAAGCTCTCCTGGTCTGGTGGATGATGGAAACATGGCGAATATATATCCTACCATCCCTATCAATATCTCTCGCGATCCTGGAAATATTGACAATGTCTATATTGGGGCAGAATGTTTCCATGCTGAGATTCAGGAGTATATCGATATGTTCAAAGAATTTTGTGATGTATTTGCTTGGTCATACGAAGAAATGCCAGGTATCGACCCTCACATTGTTGAACATGAGATTAAAACTTATCCCAATGCTAAACCTGTTTGACAACGCTTACGTGCGGTGATTCCTAGGAAAGTACCCGCGATTAAGGATGAGATAGAAAAGCTGTTGAATGTCAGTTTTATCTATCCCATTCCCTTGACGAAGTGGGTTTCAAACCCCGTTTCGGTTGATAAGAAGCAGGGAACGATCCATATATGCACTAATTTTCATGCCTTGAATCATGCCTGTCCTAAAGATAATTTTCCCACACCATTTATCGATTAGATTTTGGATGAGTGTGTGGGAAGTGAGGTATTTTCTTTTATGGATGGCTTTTTCGGATACAATCAGATACAGATCAAACCCGAGGACCAACATAAGACTCCCTTTATTTGTCCTTGGGGAACTTTTGCATAAAGGAAGATGACTTTCGGCCTTAAAAATGGCGGAGCCACTTTTTAGTGGGCTATGACCTTGATCTTATATGATCTCAAATCGATTATTGAAGTCTTTTTGGATGACCTTGCTGCTCATTCTACCATTTGAGATTAGTGTTCGAAAGGTGCCGCCATTATTTGGTCAGGTTAAATCCTCACAAGTGCATATTTTGCATGAAGTCTAGTCATTTATTAGGGTTCATTATCTCCAAAGAGGGTATAAGAGTCGACCCTTTGAAGGTTGAGGCAATACTTCAATTGTCTCCCCCAAGAAACATTAGACATCTTCAATGTTTGCAAGGCATGGAAAACTTCTTACGGAGATTCGCCATGAATTTTGCCAATTTGACTAGAGGCTTTATGTGTCTTTTGAAGAAGGACACTACCTTTTGCTGGGATGAGCGAGCCCAGGAGTCCTTTGATGCACTTAAGTGAGCCCTAGCATCAGCCCCGGTGATTAGTCCACCCGACTATAGCCGTGACTTTCTACTTTATGTGGCCGCGTCCATGGAGATGATTGGTATGGTTTTGGTTCAAGAGGATGAGGAGCTCCAAGAGCATGTCATATATTATCTGAGCCAAAACCTTATAGATGCAGAGATCTGTTATTGCCATGTGGAGAAGCTTGCCTTAGCTACCGTTCATGCGGTTCAAAGATTGAGACACTATATTCTCCTTCGCCAGACCTTGGTGGTTGCCCATGTCAATCCATTTCAGTTCATCCTCACTAGAAGGATGATAAGGGGAAAGTATAATAAGTGGATTGTCATCCTGCAAGAATTCGATCTCGAGTTTTTTCCGTCAAAATCGACGAAATCGTTGATTTTTGCAGAGCTTATATCTGATTTCCGGAGCAAGGAGGAAGAGGAGGCTTGTGAAGATATGTTTGTCAATGAGCGCATCTTCTTGATCTCAACTTTGGATCCATGGTATGGAGACATTATCATATATTTACAAACATTGAAGGTCCCTACTCACCTTTCATCGGATGAATGACGACGATTACGTCACGTATCCAAGAATTACCTCATAGTGGATAACACATTGTACCGCTGTGGGGTAGATTCCATTTTACGTCATTGTTTAACTCATGAGGAGGCTGAGCTTGTGCTGAATGATTTCCATGGAGGGGTGTGTGGTGGTTATTTATCTGGGCTTTCTACAGCCCAAAAAATATTAAGAGCATGTTATTGTTGGCCCTCGATCTTTAAATATTGTGTAAATGCGGTCAATAAGTGCCACCCTTGCTTGGTGTTCGCACGTAATATGCGCTCATGTCCTGCCCTGTTACATCTCATTATCATTGTCGGTCCCTTCACTAAGTGGGGGCTTGATTTCATGGATAGCAACCCAGCTTCAGCTGGGGGGCATCATCATATCATCGTGGTTGTTGACTACTTCACAAAATGGGTTGAGGCTATGCCTACAGTTAAATTCAACAGTGAGACAGCTGCACACTTCGTATTCAACCAGATTATTACTCGGTTTGGTATTCCGAAAGAGCTTGTCACTGACCATGGTAGGCACTTTCAGAATCACATGATGGAAGAGTTGGCCTCGAAGTTAGGGTATAAGCAGGAGCATTCTTCTTCTTATTACCCTCAAGTGAATGGACAAGTTGAAGAAGTGAACAAATCACTCAAGTCTATTCTCCAACAAATCGTCGCACAAAGCAAGACCAATTGGCATATTATGTTATATCCTACTTTATGGGTTTATAGGACCGCGGTTGAGACTGCCACTAATTTTTCTCCATATCAACTTGTACATGGATTGGAGTATGTATTGCCGGTTGAGTGCAAAATCCCTTCTTTGAAGCTAGCCATAGAGATCTTACCAGACACTTCCCCTTTGGAGGAGCGTTTGGTCCATTTAGAGCAGTGCCGGGATGATTTAGTGGCTCTAGAAGTGAATAAGCGTCCCGTTAAGGTCCAGTAGGATAAATTTGTCCATTCAAGGAGGTTTAGTGAAGGAGATTTGGTCATTTTATGGGATCAAGCTAAAGAACCCTTGGGGGCAGGAAAATTCAACCCCATGTGGCATGGTCCTTACATTGTTAAACGTGCGTTAGAGAAGGGCGCTTATGAGCTAGTAGATTATGAGGGGACGGCCTTGGTGGAGCCTAGAAATGGGCTCTATCTTAAAAATTACTATGCATAATTTTCATCCAGGGATGACTATTGTATATTATTATATAGCATTTTGCATAGTTAGCTTTTTCTTATGGTGATCAGGTTGGTTGATTAGCTTCTGTTTCTTATGGCAGAAGTCAATGGATCTTCCATCTATATAGGATTCACGGATGGTGCAAGCCATCACACTCAACACTCAGCCTCTGCTGCTTGGGTGATTTATACTCCTACGGGTCAGGTATTGTCTTCAGGAGGCGTATGTTTACGGCCCTCCTCAAACAATGTTGCTGAATATAGTGCGTTATTGAGCTTCTACAGGATGCCATTTCACATGGTGTTCTCTCTCTTGAGGTGTGTCTTGATTTAGAGTTAGTAATGTCACAGCTTAATGGCTTGTATCATATTAGAGATCCGACATTATTATGGAGATTCTTACGTGTGAGATTGTTAGAATGACAATTTGACAACATAACATACATACATGTTCCAAGAATTTATAATCAAGTTGCTGACTCATATGCTAACTACATGTTAGATTGACATTTGTTTCAAAGACAATAAGCTCATCACAAACATACATTTTTACACATGTAAATAAATAAACTGATCATCATCCAATTTTTTCATTAAAAACATCCAAAATGTGATAATACATAGCATCATAATACAAAAATGGGGCTTCCAAGCCACCAAAATATAAATACATGGTAGTACAAAATGCATCACTCCCAGGTATCTAAGTCTGGGGAGGAGGAGGGGGGTTCTGATCGTGGAATGTCACCATGGCTTTACTTAGTCGTCCAAATAACCACACCCATGCTCATGGCACACCCACTACCTGACGCTGCATGGCCTCAGGCAGGTCCTCGGCCTGCGCCATGGGTACCCTGTGTGTCATCCGAATGAAGTTGGTATGAATGCTTAGGAGCGTCCTCTCCACATCCACACCCGTAATGTCATCTCCTCTTCCCCTCCGTCTATGATGAGGGAAGCCTTCAGGCCGCCATGGTCCTACATCTGCATGCATATGATAGGATGTAATTATGTGTTGTTACGCAAAAACATGTATTTTTGATTCCATATATCAAAAAACACAAAAAAATTAAATAACTCAAAAATATTAAAAAGAGGGTTGGGATTCATTACCAATATCACCGTATGCCGATCCTGGTGGTAATGGCATGTCGAGGTCTCCCCAAAGATATATCCCCGCATAGGAGTAATCATCGATGGCAACTATCTGTCATCGCCACCATGGAAAGAAATCAGGTGGATAGGGGTTGGACACCCTACCTCTTCCCAGTCTTTGCATCGCATCTTCCCAACGTCGTTGGGCTGGATCTCAAACCCCGTGAAGAGAAAAATCAACTCTAGGGCTAAGTCCAGGAACACGCTCAAAGAAAAACGTGCTCAGTATGTTACTGAAACCAAAGTTTCGTACTCTGCCCATCTTGCACTCACTGAGCTGGTGTTTCATGTTGCCCAGTAGTGTAGTGCTCCAATCATACACCGTGGGTCTGATGCACTCCACTGCATAGAACATCAAAGGCTGCGAGGCCTGGTGGAGTGAAGCTACCCCTGCTATCCTTCCCAATGTCAATAGTATGGCCTTTAGGCCCAGCACCTGTATGGAGTTAGTTGGGATCTGACTCCCGACCTTCTCTGTGTCCGGATAACAATACACCACTATGTACTCATCTATGGTGAGGCCACCTTCGGGCCCACGAGAACGTATTTTTACCACTTCCCCCCATTGGGACAATCTAGTAATAAAGTATATGTCCTCCACTTCTATGGTGAGGGACATCACATCGATCTGGAAAGACTTTGAGTCAGGATCCCAATAGTCTACTAGCATCTGCAGCAGTCTTGATTTGGCTCTTAAGCCACCAAGACACAAAAACTTGTAGAGCCTGCATGCACGAAGAGCCGGTTGTGCCATTAGATCACCATGTACTGCTTCTTCTACATCCCCATGCTCATGTTCTCTCCATTCTAGAACCATCTTGCACATTTAAATCAAGTTTGGGTCATTAGAAGTCTTTAAAAAACTTGACCGCGGCCGCATACGTGACTATTTGCTAAACAGCTGCGTATGTATGTGACTTTGAGGGATTTTTCCACGTATATCCAACCCTATACATGGAAAAATCCTCAATTTTTGCGTGGGCCGAGGTGCACACTTTAGGATGGCCTAGAATTCCAAATAGACCATGGAAAATTGAAAATTTTACATGAAAATGAAAGAGCGGGGCATGGAAAATTACCTGGAAAAAATGGTGTCAGATTCCACCAGCTGGATCTCTCAGAATTCACGTTTGAAGTTCTGAGCTCAATTGGGTAAAAATTTCAAATGTTATATAATGTTTTGATTTTTTTACTATTTATAGAAATTTTTCAAATTTTTGAAAATTTTTACCCCCTTTTCTATAGTTTTGGACCATTTTTTACTAATATATGACGTAGAATACCGTTTTGAGCGCCGTTTCAACCGTTATGTTGACCCGTTCGTGCCAATTTCAAGTATCATGTCTAAACTGGCATATAGGTTAGGTTTCACCACCATTTTCATTTTGCATGACCTTATGACCGTTTCATTATAACCGTAGGTACAAACCCATTCTATCTTGTCACGGAACCTTCTTGCTATTTTAGAAGTGGCATGATTAGAATGGTAGAGCTTGACCTTACATGGGTACCCTAGATAGCTCCTTAATTGCATTTGGTGCCCATGCTGACAATTTTGTCCTTTATGGTGTGGGAGTCTGTATTATAGTATTTCCATGACTTTCACAAGAGCCTCATACTCCTCTTGATCTTTTGCTAGCCTATTTCCCCCGGACTCCCTTATGTCAAGTTGTAATTGCATTATCATGAGCTTTGACTGCCTTATTGAGCCTTATGCCAACTTCCCTGACTTTGAGTATCAACCATATAGCCTGAGCTTGTCTCATGTCTAGCCATGCAGAGCCATTTTATATATCCTTTGCAGCTTGATTCCCTATTTTAACCGGGTGGGGACTTTCCCCTGAGTGTCGCTATCCTACACATGTATCGTTGCATTGAGCATAGGTATGTTCCACTGCTTGGAACTAGTTTGTTTTCCCATTTGACACTTGTCTCCTCCCAGTCTATAACTTTAAAATCAATTTTATTCTTTTTCAAGATTTTCAAATATTAGAAAAAGTTCCAAAAAAAATTAAAAAACCAAAAAGCTGGACAAGGAAAGATGTTATCTTTGGCAGCAGTCAAGTCATGTCGCCTTCGAACAGAGCACTGTATATCACATCCATTGGTTGGTTTAATAGTTTGAATTTAGGAGCAGTACTCATTTATATGAGTTTATATCCACCAACTGGTTAAGCTTCCAGTCCCTATGGAGCCTCTGTCGATGCCTCATGTGTTGCAGAGATGTCTCAGTTTTGCATATCGAGTCTATGCTGCCTACATTCAGTCACCATTCACCGTTATGCTCTTGTTCAAAGGAAGTTGAAACCTGAGTCGTCCATTCCTCAGTTATCTTGACTTTGCATGTCGGCCATTCCCGGTACAGTTACTAGTTCATGCACCTTATGATCGAGTCCTTCCACATTATACAGCTTTGCTGAGTACCTCGTGTTGGATGATGGGGGATTCCTTAATGCCCTCCTTCCAGCGGATTTCATCCCATCGACTTCAGATCATTTATTTTAGGATAGGAATCTGGAGTCATTTTTTACTGCCTTGAGACTTGCAGTCATTAGTAGCAGGTTCTCTCACAATCAACAGTTCTTTGGGAATACATCAATGTCCCCTGATCGATGGATTCTCTCAAGTGTTCGACCTCAACACATTTATTCACACTTGTTAGTTTGCACTCTAGTACCTTGATTCCCATTTTCATTATCGGTGGGTGATCTCGCATCTATTAATGGTATACATCAATGACCAGTAATCAGATGATGGACTACTATGTTCAACCTTGACACCTCTATTCAGATAGTAGGACATGTACTCGTAGTGGTTTGTGTAGAATACCTTCCAGATTGGTGGCATCTCATATATGCTAACTCCTTGATCGTGCCAGTGTTCATGAGATTTCAACTCTCATGACTTGATTCCAGTATATGTCAGACATGTCCAGCAATTATGGAGATATTGATCTATTGCATATCTTCATTGTTCATGGAGATCATGGTCCTTTGTATATCTTCATCATGGACATTCTTATCTATGTATATTGTACGTGGCGATGACCACATATGTCATATTGTATCATGCCTATTCATGGCCATTGTACTCTTATGTATCTGGGCTTGCTATATGTATTTGCAGTTATGTGTAGAGTTGTATCATTGTATAGTGTTGATTGGGTGGCTGGTCTTCCACTGGGTTCTTCATCACATCATTTATGGGATGGACTTATAATGTATTTCAGCCATCGTATTACCCCTCTGACCTCACACATTAGGGGGCATCTGTTATAGTTGATTTTACCACACATGGTGAATCACACTTTTATCGCCTTCCCTACACCTATGCAGACTCCTTAGACCCCATGGACCATTTTTGTTCCTTTGATGTTTCCTAGATCATCCCTAAAAACATGCTTAAATTGCCATACACGACTTTTAAACCCTTTATCGCGTATATATGTGGGTTTGACCTCTAAAACCGCGTACATCGAGATGTGTGCAAAAGGCCAAATTCTTTTGGAGTTTTCCTTGATGTGGATCCAATTTACTTGTCTCCTAGCCCTCCATATGCCTTGAGATCGCTCGGATTCGACCTTTCATTACCCCATTGAAGAGCTATATAAGGAACCCTTTGGATACATTGAAGGCATGACAAATTGACAGCAAGAGAACTATAGTCCATTGTTGCCAGAACTTGTGCTTGAGTCTGCATCCCCTTGTCCCTTGGAGCACTTTTGTGTTCTTCCCAAGCTTTCCTTTTGCTTGTGAGCTTGCTATCGAGAGATGGAGGATTGAAGTGGTGGAGGCCCAAGTGGGGGACTTGGTTTCTCCGATTTGCAGATGTGCCGACAGAGGTTGTATTCATTGTAATCTATGATTTTATATTAATAGAAATATATTTTCCTATCCAATAATATGTGTTTGAATGAATATTTTATCCATGGATGATTTCAAATGCCTATATGTTATTGATTATATATGCTAGAGTATAGCTAACACAATTATATATAGCATGCTTGTCTTGTTTATTGAATGTTGAGGAAGTAATTTATCAATTCAAGCTGGAGTTGGAAAGCTCAATGGGGATCTACATCAACCGTCTGGAATAAGGTACGAATCGAGATCCTTTAGTGTTAGTTGTTTGGTTTCTCTTGCATATAGGAAAAGATTTATTTCTAGAGTTAAGTTGTCTATTGTGGTACCCCAAGCCATAGGAATTTCTCTCCGTAACAGTTGTAGCTCGAGGATGCCTGCTAACTTTAAAAAAAATTAGGGTTTTCTGATGTGGATCAAGTCAGGTGACCTATATAACCTTCCACTCTCAAGACATGCATGAAACTCACTCAATTACAAGGATTTTAGTTACAATTGTTCAGAAGTTGACAATAAGGTGCAGGGATGGAGAACTCATCAGGTTGGCAAATTTACATCCAAAACAGATGCATATAAATGGCTAAATCATGATACGGATGGTACTTATAAATCAAATCACATTAACACACCAATAGGATGACAGTTATTAGTTATTAATCAACTTGAAAGTAACCTAAATACACATTCAGGCATAAGTACAGTAAAGACAGAATGAAGGTTGAACAAATCATAACAAAAGAGCTTATATTCAAGAATGAGCAAAATGAGAAGCTGACAATAGTATAGGTTTATAAATCCCCGAAGTCGAACCTTTTTCATAAAATCAGTCTTAGGCTTTATAGCCTTTTATAATATATACAGATCCTAAAACTTGGATCTATTTTTTACAAAAGTAACATTTTTTGCAAATTAGGGTTTAAATCACTAATTAACTAATTGTCTAATTTAACTGAAGAATTAGTCTACTGAATGATCATTTAGATAACTGAAGTAATTGCTGGTGATTACTGCTACTGGTCCTCTTCCAGTTAAACCATTGATTTCTCTTTGAAATATAGGGTTGGTAGACTTTGGCATTGTTATGTCATAGTAGATCTCACACAGACCCTTTTCTGATGCTTCCCTCAGTGCCTTTTATCTTTAGATTACATCCTTGAGCCATCTGTAGTTGCCCAAAACCGGTCTTGTATGCCAAAACTTGCTTTTACGCCTCTGTCCTCTTTCGATGGTTAAGAGGCCCTTCTATAAGAACCGTTAGCTGCCGAAAGTGGAGCTTTCGGTGGCTAATGAACTGCCCCAGCTTCTGCCTAAGCCACCAAAAGTCCTGTTTTACAAAAATTATTAGGTTTTTCTCAAAAATGTCTTTTCAGGCCTGTTTTCTCAGCTTCCTTCTTCTGCAGGCTTCGTGTTAGGAGTGTTGACATCGCCTTGGCTATTTTTAGGAGGCTTGAGACTAACTACTACATCAGCTAGGGTTTCTAAGGTGGGGTGGATGCTAGGGTTTTCTTTGGCCTCCTTAAGATACAGCCTTTGGACCCTAACCATCCTGTATAATCTAGTGTTGTCCTTTAGGTACCTTGTATTCAGCCTTTTCAAGAAAATGTATCTTTCTCTCTACTCCAAGGATGACTTATGCAGTAGCTTGTTTCTGTTGGTCAAGGTTTCAGTATTCCTCTTTAGTTCTCTTTCCAAGACCTCCATTTCATAAACCTGCCTCAGTAACTGATTAATATTTTGAGTTTTAGGATTGCTGGAGGAAGCCTTCTCTGTTGGTTCCTCTTTCTCTTGTGGTGTGAGGGATGGTGGTGCTTCAGATACTGGTACAATTTGCAGAGCTAGGGTTGCATCTTCTTCTTGCTCTTCCTCATAATCTGAATAGGGTAGATTTAGGATATTCTCATGGTGAGCTTCTACCTCCTGGCCCTTCTCACTTAAGTACAAGCTCCTTTTTACCTTCTTGGTTTTGGAAGATGAGGGAGGATGTTCTGTTGTTGCTGCTGGGGAAATGGCCCTCCTCCTTCTTCTCCCACTCCTTGGTGTGCTGGACTTCTTGGCAGGAGACTTCCCTTTCTCTTCTGGTTGAAGGCTAGTCTCAAATCCATTCCAAAACATAAAATAAGGCCAAGCTATATTTCTTCTCTTCAACAACTCCTGGACCAATAGTTGGATAAGACCATGGTGGGACAGCCTGCCAGCAATCTTGGATGGCTGGGCTTTTTCTTGATGTGCCATCTTCCCTAGACTCTTGTGTAAGTAAAAGGGAAAATTGAGAGGGCTTTGACCTGTGAAGTGATTCATAAGCTTGAAATGGTAGATCATGGCTTTGTTATATCTCCCTTCATAGGTTAGATAGACCACAATGGCCTTCAGCAGTTGTTTCCATTTCTCCTCCAGCCATGATGATGGCACACTCTTCTTCCACACTATTCCTATATGCTCAAGCTTAAGGTAAAACCTGAACTCCATCTCTTTTTCTATGGTGGTCTTGAACCATTTTTCTCCTATGCAAGGGAGTTATGTCACCTCAGTGATTAGTGTTTCATATATGAGAAACTCCTCTTTTTCTATGACTGCTTTTGAACCATCGAATGAGAGGGAAAAAGCTTCAACCGCCTGCTAATGGAAGCCTTGTATCTTTTCAAAGAACTTCTAGCAGCCAACCTCTTGGAAAAGTCTACAGACCTCTGGATGTGCTTCTAAATAACTGATATCACCTAGCTCCTTCCTGAGAGCTAGTCCACTCTTCTTCATCTTGATGGGTGTCTCTCCTGGGTACCTACAAAATAGTTCTCAGTTATGTATATAGTATGCTTAGCAGGATGCTCTTTCAAGGCTAGTTTTACTGGTGGAGAAAACATGATAATCTCGAAGATGAAATCAGATGGAGTCTCTTGGCACTGATTATGAGGGTGTTTTTTGTCATTATGGAGGCTGAGATCATAAGATGATGGCATCAGCTGATCCTCTAGATCTCCTTTCCTAAGTAATCATAACCTACATCAGCAAGAGTATTCGGTTGGATTTTTTATGATATTTTGGATAGGTGGAAGGAGACTAAGGGTTTCTAGTTAGCTCAGTCCTTTGCTAGTTACCTAACGACCCTTTTTACTCATTTACCCATGCGATTATGCAGGCCCAGATCTTTTCGGTGGTTAATCACGCCCTCCACTGATCGTTTATCTTACTTACAGGGTCAGATTTGACTATTTTCTAACCGTTTTCTTATTTTTCCCTTTCGGTGGTTAATAGCCTCCGGGATTTTGTCAGCTAGCCGCCGAAAAGATGGATTTCGGTGGCTAACAAAGTGTTGTCTTTCCTGCTTAAGCCACCGAAACTTTTACCCCATCGCTGTGGTGAACTCCTTCTTTCGGCAGATAATGACCTCGCCGGAAAACCTGTCCTTTCGGTGGTTAATGAAATGCCCTAGCTTTCACCTAAACCACCGAAAGTGGTTTTCACCCGATGCTTATCTTCCTGCTTTTGGTGGTTAGAATATGTGTTGAATCCTTCTCTAATCTATCGAAAGCAACCCTTTTTGGTGGCTAATGAGTTGTTTCGAGCCTCGTCTAAGCCACCGAATGTACTTTTCCCAATGCTACTCGCTGCTTGCTTTCAGCAGTTAAAACCTTTCTTGTTCCTCTCTCTAATCTGCTGAAAGTGACCCTTTATGGTGGCTAATGAGTCTTCTGGAGTCTCACCTAAGCCACCAAATGTGTTACTTTGACTCTTCTTGCTCGGACTGCTTTTGGTGATTCACTTTTTCCCCACATTCGACTATTTAGCCACTGAAACATAGATTTTCGGTGGCTAATGAGCTATAATAGGCCTCACCTAAGCCACCGAAAGCTATAACTTTTAAAAATTTCATCAAAATAAAAAACAAAGGATTTCAAATTGTTAGTCATACTCATATCTTTCATTACACGAGTTCAATTCTTCATACTATCAAAATTAATTTATTTTGGGAGATAACAGGTCCTTAATGAGAATGTTGGCTTGACTTACTGGAGTCTGATAAACCCAGCAGTATATTGGCATGTTTTTCTGTAGCCTGATAAACCCAACTATTTTGGCTTGGCTGAGTTTGGTTGTATTCTTGGCTATGTGTGAGCATGCTAGTGTTCCTTATTCCTTGTGGGAATCATTTCCAACTCAGAGGTGGCAGCGCTGCTCAGAGATTGATGAGCGCACCGGCCCATGGTTGGGTGGAACATTGCAGTGACGTAGCTGGTTGTGGAACAAATTCTTTCAAATATAAGTATCTCTGTGTTAATCTCTGCAAATGCTATTTGCTTCATGAAATATGATGAATATGTTTAATGTGTTGAATCGATGAATTGTTTCCACCGTATAATTAAAATTGTATGGATCTGTGTATGTTTCTTTCAATACATTTTTAAATTAATTTATGGAGCTTAGATGGCCAGATTGGTGATGGAATGAATGATCAAATCTGCCCAAGACTTCTGTTAGCAGGTTGAATTTATGCAGAAATCTCCTTCCACAACTCTTCTTTCCACAACTTGCAGGATGCAGGATGTGGAAAAGTCCTTTTGTAAATCTCTACTCCCACAGTTTTCCTTCCGCAACTTTCCTCTCTGCATGCAGGATGCAGGCTGCGGGATGTGGGATGTGGGATGTGTGATGTGGAATGCAAGATGCGGCTTCACATATATCTTCTTCTGCAACTTTTCTTTCTGTACTGGTCTATTCCGCAGGATGCGGGATGTGGGGCCGCGAATTTGAATTTCCCCGATTCTGCAACTCAATATTTCCACACCATTGATTTTTGCGGGTTGATTCTCAGTCGTTGATTTGTTTGTAGATGCAGAACAGATTGTGACCATCGATTTTTGTCATGATTTTTCTCCATCATTCGATCTCCGCTAAGATATTTCTTCACAGATCATCAAATTTATCAATGGTGGACGAGAGGGGACGTGACAGTGTGGTATCAGAACATGAATGTTGAGGACTGTTTCACGGCCACACCTTGTGTTTCAAAGAATGACAAAGGTTTTGTAGGAAATTTTTAATTCCGCATGATAATCGGGGTATGGGTACGTGAAAAAGAGTATAAATTTTTGTATGTTTGGAGATTACTCTAATATGAAATAACTCACTCCTATTTCTTTCATCAATAACAGACTCATTTATTGAAATAGAAAAATAAGGAATTTTACCTTGAATTCTTGTAGAAACCACCTTAGTTTCACCCGCAGAGTCTGACCCCAAATCATGTTGGATTGTTGCTACAGTAGTCTTTATGTCTTCTTTATTCTGAAACTTCTCAGGCTTGAGTTCCAGATGAAGTTTCCAATATTTGGAAGCATCATGACCTTTATTCTGACAATGAGTATAGGTAGTCTTATCTCCTTCTTCTTCACAATAGTTGTTTGTTTACCTTTTCTCTTACCTTTCGACTTGTTTCCATCAGTTTTGAAAGGTTTCATGGAAAAGTTCTCTTTGGTATTCTTCCCCTTCGTCTTTATGTGAGTTTCTTGAACACACGCCTCATCAATGTTAGTTGGATTAAACATAAATATCATATGACATAAATAACTGTAACCAAGAATATATCACCTTCTGCAGACAGAAGTTGTTCCTCTGGTATGAATGGTTCAGATCCATAACAAATGAGTGAACGACAAAGGATGAATACAGTCCCTAGATGTCGTAGACAGCTGGAATGTCGTTTCAATAGTGAACCTGTGTACCTGCAACTAGATAAAACACGCAAACACATCAAACCTACCAGAACATCATCTACTTATCCATGTTAGTGACTAAGGAATCTAATAACATTTACATCCGAAATCAAAACAACAGTAATGTGGGATGAAAATCAGCTTTGCATTAAGATGAATGGAGAAGCTTACAACCAATTAAGCCTTAGTGTCAACATGCATCTCCATGAAACCAACACTTCATCCCCATAAGCTCCAACTTTGTTGTCTATGCTCTCCAATGGCTTGGGCCAAGTGGTCAATCCAACAACATAACAATACCTCTATAGTTCTCCCCCTCAACCATGGACATGAGCTTGTATTTATAAGGCTCAATGGATAGGAATGGTTGAGAGATTTTTGGATGAGGTGGCCTCTAAGATCCTATGATGGGGGATCTCAAGCTCAACTGACCCACAATTATAGGGATAAGGGAGGACACGAGGTTCATGATCTAGAAGCCTCGAGAAACTTCTATTTTTCCCATTTTACCCAAGGTACCGCTTTTCTCCTCTTATGACAGAGCAGTTTAGATAAGAAATGCTTATGGACCAAAGGCCACATGCAGTGGAAATGCTTATGGTAAACAGGATGAAGGCGGTGCAAGCAAGGTACTGCTCATGGTTCATAAGGTAAGCATGGTGCTGAGTATTTTCATGTAGAATTGACAAACAACATGGGTTTCCACTCCAAGTGCTAGGATTAAGGGAAAGTATGTAAGTCAAAGGTCTTATCACATGGTGGTGACAGGATTTTGGTATAATAGAATGCCACCCAAAGCATGAGTCTTAGATGGATACGATAAACAAGAGCTTTGAGAGAACAAGTTGTCACTTAGAGGTGAAAATGTCAGCTCGATCGGAGCATGTCATCAAGTAGGAATCTATAGTACATCAATATTTTTGACTCATAAACACAAGTAACCAACTCATGGCTGACCAATACAAGGCAGATCCATGGGAGGAATAAACAAGCATGGCTACTAGAATACAGTGTAGATCCATGTGATAGAGGACTCAAACTTGGACATAGCTACCTAACATACAATGTAGATCTATGTCATACAGACGCAAATCTGAGCATAGCCACGACCATACAAATGTGGATCCATGCTATATATACAAACTCCATCGCAACCTGGGGAAAAGTAATGAGCGCTTTAAACAAAAACCCAGGGTCTTTGTCTCGTCTTCCGCAAAGTACGATTCTATCCATGTGATTACAATGATCTGAAGTCGAACATGGTAGAAACCACTTGATTAGCAGCCAATGATGTGAACTGTTAACAAGTGTGAGGGAGATCACCATTGATGTCAATGATTCCAAAGGTACCCTAGTACAATCTACTGAGTGTGAATAGATGTCCTGATGTCGAACACCTAGTAGATTCTATCGATCAAAGTTCAATGATGTGAACCTATGTCGAGAGCGAGAGAATCTATCATTAAGGCATACAGATCTCAAGGTACTAATTTTTTGTTTCTAAGAATATTTCCCGAATGATGAGCTGATGTCGATGGGAATAGTCTCGTCGAAGGAGGGCCATGATGAGTCCCACATCGACGACATGAAACTAGAAACATAGTTCTGGAATGATGTGAAAGTAGAAACCATAGGACTGACTCAAAAGTACTGACTCAAATATTTTTTTGAATGCAGAGGAAAAAACTTCTTCAACTTCCCTTTGAACATCGAGTGGCACTACAAAAGACTTGGCAGCATGACTAAACAGGAAAAACACACAATGCGACAGTGGACAATGCATTCTTTTGAAAGACTCAAAGGAGTGGCATGACTCATGAAAGTGGATCATCACGAAGATCGACTGAATACCCAATTAACTAACATGATATGCAGATAAGTGCCATGTTCAAAGGTAACAACAAACTACTGCCATGTATTTGCAACAATGATTCCCTTCCCATTTTCCCCATCATGATCGATGAGTGCCTCTTTTCAGTTTTACGAGTTCAAAGAGGGTAACAAACACTCGGTATAGCTTGTCTGAAGACAAGTCCAAACTCATATGTTTTACAAACCTGAGAGAGGAGGGGTTCGTTCCCAAAAACGGGTCTCTCAATGTTTAATTTAACAAGTCCAATGAAAGAAAACTTGGTATCATTCATGTTTAGAGAGTCTGAACGACTACGGAAGAAGACTCCAAAGGGTCATTTTTCATATGATTTAGTCCCTAAGGCCTGAAAAAGTGTAAAATCATACCTTAGAGAACTCTTCCAGTCATGATTGGCTGGAGTGTTCCTTTTTCGTAAATAGTCCATCCGAACCGAAAAAGAGATACCCTACCACCAGAAGGATGACTCTTCAAATGCTTTAACGAGCGTGAAGAAGACAATATCGCTCGACAATATTTTCGTATTTAGGGAACCTAAAAAGAGTTTAAAGAGGACTCTATGAGGTTTCTTTACACAATGTTGATTTTTACAAGCCTGGAAAGAATCGAAAACAGACTCGACAATCTTTTCATATTTAAGGAGCCTGAAAAGAGTTGAAAGAAGACTCAATGAGGTTTCTTTACACAATGTCAGTTTTTTACAATCCTGGAAAGAATCGAAAACAAACTCGGACCTTTGATACTAGGTTTCAAGAGCATGACCAAAGTGTCGTAACAAACGCTCATTGAATTTTTCTGTTTTATGATAGTACGAAAAAGTCAAAAACAAACTCCCAAAACTTTACTACTACTATTCTTCTATCCTGCAACGATTCAAAACAAGTGTTAAATGCCCCAATAACTAACATTAAGGGATTACGACAGATAAGCTTCGACCAATAAGCAATTTTAAATCAAAACTATAGTATGTCAAACCCAAAAAATGTATATAAAAGTCATGTAAATAGTGAAAAATCAAATCATTTTACTATTTACTCATAGTAGAGAGCATTTGGAGCACTTTCCTAGTCAAATCTTCAGTTGTTTATTTCGGGAGTTTCCACTATCGGATTCGAGCACCGTCAGTTCCAAGTAACAGTTCAAACCCTACTCTTCCTTTTCATAGTCTCAATTTTGATTTTAGATGGGGTTTTGGGCTTGTATAGCAAGCCCTAAAACCATGGGAACGGGAATCGTGCTTATCCCTTGCAGGATACACGGTACCTCACTAGAACCGCACCGAAAACAAGGTTCACTGGCGGTGCCACCGCCTTTCTTCAATGGTGCACAAGCGATGCCAGCCGTGAAGATTTAAAATTGATAACACAAGCAAAAATAGATCATTTCTTTGGATTTAAATGATTAAGGATGATTCTAATATGTGTTATGATTGTTTTTAGCAGGATTTTGCTGATAAAAAATGGTGATATGGAAGGAAAGACAACATGACAATGATGACGCTTTCGCTAAAAGGAATGCGGGTTGCATAGCCGCATTACGAGACTGTGGGCTCCTAAAATTATTCCAGACTCCCAGTATGGTATCACACGAGCGGTTGCTAGAGCACATACTCCGGATGTGTAATCCAAAGCAGCAACACTTTGAGGTTGGGGCTCATATTCTGACAGTAGAGGTAGAGGACATCTACTTATTGACTGGACTCTCAAGACGGGGTGACCCCATCTTGTTGACAAGTTCTCGAGGAGGGGATATTACCACACAAGAGTTTATATACCGTCACTGTATCCCAGGGACGAGGACATCGGGGAATAAAATCCCCATAGAGGCAGTGATGGACAGGTCTCTACGGACTGTCTTTTTTACGATGCAGAGAGTGGCCAGGACCTAGGGAGTGCACCAGGATTCTAGGAAACACATGCTATATGCCATAGAGGCCATGGTGCCTACAGTATTCAACTGGGCAGAAGCCCTGCTTCCAATATTCAAGGATCAGCTGACTAACTATCGGAAGGGGGAACTAAAGCAATTCGGTTTTGGTTCCATTCTATCTTGCTTCTTCTTCGAGCGAGTACCACAGATGATACCCCAGGTGGTCTTCACATAGATGAGAACGCGGGACCCTCATATGCAAAGGTGGGTCTGGATTATGGCGTATACTGGAGCAGGAAAAGGGAAGGTGATGTTCGATGACCCATTCTTCAAATGGCTCTGAGATCAGATCCTCATGGTGCAGGATTATGCTTATGTGGGTACGGACTTCAGCGGAGACCCTAACCTACCACTCCCACCTGGTGGACAGTGGGGTGACATCTGTAAGAAGCAAGAAACCCTAAAATGGACAAAATGTTTTTATGTTTCTTAATGTTTTATATTTTTTATGTTAAGTAACGAGACCTGAACATTTTCATGCAGACATTGGAGCAGCACGACCTGGGGGAGTTTCCCCATTGGATAGACGAGCTGGAGCCCACTTTGTATCGTAGGGAGATGATGTGATCAGAGAGTTAGAGGAAAACCTGGAGAGGTTGACCTTAGAAACCCCCGACGCTTCCACTGATGACCTCCCTCTGAGGTATCAGAGACCTATAGCGGGAGTACCAGGTCGGTTTAGTAGATTGCTACGTAGAGTAGCTCGGGTAGTGATGTGCTACCACAAGCATCACTAGACAGTGTATGCATGATGTACCTACTGAAAGCTGATAGCTTCGGGATTTTGTATGGTGATTTTTGCCTGAAATCCTACGTGCTTTAGATGAGGTCTCGTGACATATTTTTTGTAAACATGTTCATATATATATATATACATACATACATACTTTTACCTGGTGTTTATATGTCTCAAATGGTGAATGTATTTTACATGAGTTTTATGTGTCTTTAATTGTTTATTTACAACAAACCATGTTTTATTTCAATGTCATGAATGGGCAATATGCCAATCTAGATTGTAATTAGCTAATGAGTCAGCAACTACATTATGTTCCCTAGGTATATTCCTATAAGTAATGGTTTCAAATGACCTTTCTAACAAGCATACCCTGCAGAATAGGCAGAGAAGTATAGGATTTCTAATGGTGTATACATGGTTTAGATGACAAACCATGAGTTGTGATTCCATCAAGACTACCATATTGTGAACATCTTGGGAGGCAGCTTCAGTCAGAAGAATTATAACTGTTCGATAGTCAGCGATGTTGTTGGTAGTGGGACCAATACAAACCACTCCTGAACTGACCAAATATTCAACCGGGGAATACAGGACCCAAGCAGCTGAGGAAAGATTCAAGGTGTGGCGGCAAGCACCATCAGGGAAGCCATAGAAATCCATCTACTTTGCATGACCAAAACATGGTATAAATAGATGCGGACACTAAACTCAAAACCATGTTGAAAATACTAAAAGTACACTAAAAGTCAAGCAATATACATGTATACAAGATACTATACAAGAAAGACCTAGGCATAGTACCTCTTTAGGTACAACCCATTGCGAGGTTGCCCCAAAGGGATTCCATCATAGTCAACGAGCTCGTAGACCCCTTTCTCTAAAACTCTAGAAATGACGAAAGGACTATACCACATGGACTTAAACTTTCCTTTCCCTAGTTTTTCGTATCTCTGGTCGTAAGTCAAAACTAGGTCACCCTCGTTAAAGGCATGAGCTTGGATGGATTTATCATACTACACCTTGACGTGTTTCTTATGTGCCTCATTAGCCAAGGTAGCATCTCTCCGAGTCTCGTCAAGGTTATTCAAGTACAAAAATCTTTCTTCCTCTGCGGAAGTGTCTGGGAAAAGTTCCACAACAAGCTGGAAAGGCATGAAACCAATAGTTGTTTTCATCGAAGTCCTATAAGCCCAAAAAGCGGAGAAAAGAATGTGGTGCCAGTTGGATTTATGATCTCGAACCATCCAACAAAGCATAGTTTTCAAAACTTTGTTAATGGCCTCTACCTGACCATTAGCTTGTGGATAATATGGCATAGATTTTTCGTGGCGAAAACCTAACTTGGCACTCAGTTCCTCCATCATTTGATTACGAAAATGTGATCCGTGATCATTAACAATGGACTACGGGACTCCAAATATAGCTATGATATGATTGAACAGGAAGAGAGCGGTAGTCTTACCATCTTCCGCATATAGGCATGGCCTCAGCCCATTTTGTAAAATAGTCAATAGCTACAATGATGTACCATGCCCCCCAGCTGAGGTAGGCTTACAATGCATAAAATCAATCCCCCATTTGGAAAATGGGCCAACAGCAATGACCAGGTGTAGCGGAGAAGGATGAGTGCGCTTTTTGGGATAAAAATTTTGACAAGGTGGGCATTTCTTAACATCCTCGTGACAGTATTTGAAGACTGAAGGCCATAAATATCCAGCGCGAAGGATTTTTTGGGCTATAGCCATCCTAGATAAATGACCACCACATGCTCTAGAGTGGCAATCATTCAACACATGTTCAACCTCCTCATGGGTGAGGCATCGCTGGAGAATAGAATCAATCCCACGTCTATACAAGGTATCATTCAGGATGAGGTAGTATTTCACATGGTGATGGATACGGGGACGATCGTCACGGGATAGATGTGGCTGAAATATTTTTGTTTGGAGATAAATAAGCAAATATCCATACCATGGATCGGTAGTGTTGATTAGGAACAGAAATTCATCAGGAAATGAATCACTAGGCTTAGATTCCATCGTAGCACAGGGAAGATCACACATGAGCTCGACAAAAACCAAGGATTTCTTTGATGTGGCTTTGGCAAATTCAAGATCAAACTCCTATAGTATGACTATCCATCGGGAGTACTTGCCCTTGAGAACCTGACGAGTCAGGATGTAATACATAGGGTTCTGGTCTGCCAATACAGTTGTTGTGTGAAGAAAAATGTAGTGACAAAATTTTTGTACAGCAATGACCGTGGCCAATGCTAACTTCTCCACACATAAATATCGGGTTTCATAATCCATAAGATTCTTACTAGCATAGTAAATCATGTGCTCCTGACCGTTGGGATTTTCCTGCACCAAAACCATAGCGATGGTAGTAGCAAAGGTAGCAAGATACAAGAGAAAGTCCTTTGAATAATCCTGGGGGTGTATCACAGGTGAATGAGTCAGAGTGTGTTTAAGATTATCAAAGGTGCGTTGGGATTGGTCATCCCAGAAAAATGGAGTGTCCTTCTTGAGGAGATGCATATAACTGTGCGTTTTCTCTGCAAAATTGCACATGAAACAACGGAGAAAGTTTTCATTCCCTTGCAAAATTTGGAGTTCAAGAAGATTAGTTGGGGCTGGTAGAGATAAAATGGTGGAAATTTTCAAAGGGTCTATTCGGATGCCATCTTTGGAGACCACAAAACCTAGCAGACATCATGTCTCAACGCAAAAAACACATTTATGCAGATTGAGTCATATATTATAATGATGCAATCTCAGGAAAATATCTCTAAGATGACGAGGGTGGTCCTCACGTCGATGTGAATGAGCAGGGAGGTCATCAAGGTATGGTTCAACAATATGTTTAATATCGTGAAATGCATAGGACATCACACACTGGAAAGTGGCTCCAGCATTTTTCAAGCCAAAAGGTAACTACCTATACGCAAAGGTTCCCCATGGGAAAATTAATGTTGTTTTTTGCTGATTGGTGGGTAATATCTCAATCTGATTGTAGCTAGAAAAGCCATCCATAAATGAGAAGATGACACTTCCATCACAGTTGTCGATATGCGGAGTAGTAAAGTTTTCCTTGGGACAAGTTTTATTCAAATCCCTAAAGTTGATACAGACTCTAATGGTGCCCTGCTTTTTATTGACAGAGACAACATTCGATACCCATTCCGTCAGAGGTACAAGATAAATAAACTCAACTTTGAGAAGTTTCTCTATCTCAACTTTAATAGCTGCGGCCTTCTGTGGATGGACTTGCCTTAGTTTTTCCCTGACAAGTTTAGCCATGGGATAGGTTTTAATCTCATGGACCACAATGGATGGGTCAATCCCCGGCATCTCTTCATAGGACCAGGAAAAAATATCATGAAATTCTTTGAAAAGTGCCTTGTATGCTTCAGATTCATCTGCCGAGCAGTTCTTCCCAACATGAACATGCTCAATGGTACCAGGCTTGGATGATATGTCAATCAGATATGTCTGAGTAATGTTACAAAGGTTTCCTTCAGAATATGTGTCTTGCAACAATATGGGACTTTGGGGTTCTTTGAAAATATCAGTGGAAAACAAGGATGCAAAATCATGGTTAACCAAACTGGTGTTGGGGAGGAATAGGGATCTATGATGGTGATCCTCCCATATGGACTCATTCATATTCATAATATCCATAATGGACTCATCGAAAGGAAAAGTATTAGAGAGGTAATCCAGAACAGGAAGAGATGGTTCTAACCAGTAATGCAGGTGGTAAGGATCCGAAGCCACCAGATGAAGGTCATCGGTGTGATCATCGGAAAGGGTTTGAATGGTGTTGTACATTTCTTCGTGTGGACTCAACGAAGTGGACTCAACAATTTGTTTGCCCTTGGTCTCACAATCAAATGACACAATCATATGGATTGTTATGGTATCTGTGTTAGGAAGAGTGGATGGAAAAATCCCCATAAGGGATGAGTCCTTCAACATGCCTACCCCAATCGACTGGTAAGGAGGAGGGGACTGGCCTAACATGGGGATGTTATTAGTCGTATAGGTAGTAACATCCAGCGTACAAAAATCAAGCTAGTCAATGGTAACAATTCTCCCTAGATGTGGAAATTGCACTATTTAGAATACTGTCGAAGTGACAGCAGTCATGGCATAAAACCAATTTCTTCCTAGAAGGAGGTTGTAATCTAACGGGGCATCTACCACTTCTACTTGAATAGAAACAGTTTTTCCCCCAATCTCAGCTGCGAGGGCTGATATGAGACCATGGGGCTGGAGACCTCATCCATCAAAGGCCTTCAACGTCATAGGTGATGTTACAAGCTTGGGACAGCTGAGAGCTTTCCAACAAGACAGAGACAAAACCGAGGTCGAAGCTCCTTCATCTAGTACTGTTCTAAAAACCTTCTTTCCAACTACTTTTGTAATGATTTGAAAAGCAATTTTATGAGCTAGCCTAGACTTATAGTTCTCAATATTGAAATGAATCAAATTAGTATTATCCGGGTCTAAAGCTCCTAATGTTGTTAATAGATTTTTGCTTTGTATAGGAAAAATTTGGATTACTTCTAAGGTAGACATTGCACAAGGTTCCTAAGCGAGATCTTCAACTACATTATAAAATTGAGCAGCTCGGGAATTAGGGTTAAAAACAGCCTTCCTAAGAGTACTCTTGGGTGGACGCAAAATCATATCGAGAGTAGGCTTCTCGATGGTTAGGGGAACAGTAGACAAGGATTCGGGAGAACCAGTAGAGGGAGCTTTCCCTGAAGAAGAATGGTCTTCTTTCTTGTCTGTGGGTTTGTCATAATCCTGACTTCGAGTTTGCAGACTAATGGTATCCGAGGACATCATACAAATTTCCTCTGATGAACTAAAGTTTCCCTGATTAGACATGTGGTGTATCAGTTGTTGTTGAAAGGGAAAAGGGTCCGTGAGAACTGCGGGTGCAGGATTTGATTTCAAAAACTAGGAGATTTCGTCCCAACGGGTTTTGTGAAATAGTCACCTTCGCATAGCAGACATGGATATTTTTCTTTTCTTTTCCCTTTATCATTATCATTGTTGGTTGGTCTTGCATTCTCCTGTTGGTTTCCAGGTTTTTTATTATTATTTTTACCCTTCTTTTTATTATTGCCCGAGGTTTGAGTACTTTGAATAGAATTGACCTCAGCGGAAACCTTAGGAGTCGAAGGGGTAGGGGTGGTAGTCTGGGGTTGCTTGGCAGGTTTTTCTGCTGACGGGGACTGGATTGAACCAACAATCCCATCAACAGGTACTTCTGCTGGTGGGTTTGTGGGATCGGTGCTTGGGCGAGGAGCTTGAGGAATCAAGTCATAAAGAGTTTCAGACTGAGAATAGACTAATTCTAGATACTGGGCTCGACTAATAGTATGCTCTTCAGTAACGGCACTGCCCATAGCCACATCTTGGGTAATTGGAGGAAACAAATATTTGGTAAACCAATCAGCTAATAACTGATCCGGAATAGGGGCCTTAATAAGCCTTCTCCACCTTCTCCACTCATGGATATGATCGGATATGTGGGTGGAGGTGTTCTAACGTAGAGAAGGTAAGAGATCAGTACCCATTTCATAACGGATAGGGAGTTGAAAGTGTGTAGGAAACACGATTTCCAAGGAGCCAAAATCCACAAACAAATGTTGTGGAAGTTCAATGTACCACTTCGTGGCCGTACCAATCAAAGTTCTCTCAAAGAGTCACAAACGAACTGAATCATCCATAAGGGAGTTTGAAGAACACCACAGATGGAATTTCATGACATGGTTTTTTGGATCGTCTCCCTACTTCCCATCAAACTTTAGAATGTCCGATGGTAACTTTACCGGAATGGGAGGCCACGAGGGATTGTGTCGAATGGGGTCATTAATAAACTTGGACAGGTTAGGCAAGTCCAAAGTTTCTAGGAAAGGTAACTGACGGTTAGGTTTCACATACTGGTAATATTGATATGCATAAAATTACCAATAGGACCGTAGGTAGACTGATAAACAGGTTGTTGTGATGAAGAACTACCGGCAAATCCACCCGTGGGGGGTTGATTTCCGGGATCAGGACTGTTAGGGCCACCAGGGCCTTCGAGACCACCAAGACCATTGGGAACACTAGGACCATCGGGACCACTAGGAGGAGGGCCACCAAACCCTCCAGGGCCATTAGGGGGAAAGCCACCAAGCCCCATAGGACCACCGGGACCATTAGGACCATAAGGAGGAAATCCACCAGGCCCTCCAGGACCATTAGGCCCCCTAGGGGGAGGACATCCATGAGGCATTCCTCTTGCACTTCCCACAGTATGTATGGGTATCCCCCCCATAGCTGGCATGTAGGACTAGTTAGGTTTCCCCCATGGCATGAAAGTATTACTAGGGTATGGAATTCCAGCATAAGGCATTCCTGTAGGATTGGGTGGATAATTAATGTTCCCTATAGGTATTTGATTTGTTGTATAACCATAAACCTAAGAGGTTTGACTGGTTACAGGTTGTGCCCCCAAGGGCTGACCTGAACTAGATGGGGGAATAACCACATTAGTATGGGTGAGAGGGACATAAACTATAGATTTTTCTATACCAGAGGTTTGTTCTTGACTAGATACAATTCTGGTGCCAGATAACGTAGGTCGTGTCGGGGGTTGCCCCCCGACACTAGAAGATAATGACGAAATAGGAATTGAAGGTTGGGCCCCAGGTGCGGAAGACCTGGGAGGATTGGGAATAGACATAATATGGGGGGTGGTGGGGTTGGTAGTTTGACCTGGGTTGTGTGGTGTTATTGTGCGATCTATAATCAGTTCAATGGGTCTCATAGAATCGGCAAGTGAACGATATCCCACAGGAACAGTTGTGGAACGTGATGGTGGTGTGCCCAATATGTCATATATTTTCCTTTCAATATCCTATGCATGGAGAATGGTTGCATGGTATTAGCTACGTTCTTCTTCATCTGGAGAAACTTCTTCAGAAAATTTTAAATGGGTGCCAAATGAGGCAATGGCCTGTCCTATAGAGGTATCCCAAAATGGAGCATTGGGACCATAATCCAGATGGGTAGTATCATCAACATGACCTTATGTGGGAGAATGGAACGAGATATTACCCTGAGAAGTTTGTTGGACCAAGGGAGGTGCGTGTGAAGGATATGATCCTCCACTTTCTGCAACCACATTATCTCCCACTTGGGAGGTGGTAGTAGCTCCTTGGTCGATAGCTTCCATTGGATTTTCTCCTGAACTAGGAATAAAATCGGGTGGCAAGCCCCGTACTCTTCTGGACTGTCTTAGCTCAGCCAGTTTGTACAGCTCCTATATAACCTAGGGTCTGAAAAAACTATAAAACACACCAAAAATTTCCCTACTCAAGCTATAGGTCAAACAAGCAAACTTAAAATGACAGGAGGAGTTTAGATAGTCAGGTCTCTCACCAAGATTGTCAAGAAGGTGCCACTCATGATATACCTCAAGGGTGCGTGCGTAGTAATCTCTCTGAATGCTATTTTCGATGTATGGCTCCAAGAAATATGACCAAAGGGCTTTCCTCAGATGGATAAGGTATCCTAGTGGGGTCTCCTAATATACGCAAGGTACGTGGGAGCTCAAATCGGTAGTAGTGTTGTCTAATGCATAATCGTACACAAGGGACCTTCCGATATACAATCGAGTACGTGAAGTACCTTTCTATATACCTCAAGGGTACGTGAAATGCCATTCGATATACCGATGGTATGTGGAAGAACTGCGTGAGTCCCAGGATGTAATGCGGACAAGTAACGACAGCTCCTATGCTTAATGACACCCGAACACATCTCTAACCTATCACTCAAATTGCTATGTAAATTTTAACCTATAACTACCGTTAATTTTAAAGTGGATGGTTAGGTGAATGCATGGATTTTTGACAGAAAAAGTAAAACCATGCAATATGCATATGCAAATAGTTCACTTTACCGTTCGATATGCCTACCTACGGGAGGGAAAAAGAGTATTTTCTTTTTCTTCAAAACCAAAAATATTCCCAAACAACAATCTTGAACACAAAATCAAAGACAAGAAACACTTTCCAAACTCATTTCTCTTTTCAGAAAGCAATCAAAAGGGAAGGAGTCTCTTTTCTTAAAAGAAAAACAAGCAACACACTATATGCATATGCACTCTACTTTTCGATTTTTCTTAAGCATAGACAGATCTAACTTAAAACTATAATATTTTTTTATTTTGATGAGATAGTGTAAATGCAAAAGAGACAAAAGAACATAGAGAACCTGAAAGCTTGTGAGGCCAATCAAAGATCCAATGTCTTATGCTCACTAATGATAATGACCTAATCTCAATCAAAAAATTTCTTTTCAAAACAAGCAAAAAGAAGTCTCCCATGGGAACAAAAAATGAAATCAAGATGCTAATTAAATGTTTTTCATTCAGTCTATGTAATAGAGATAAAAGAGAGCTCTCTAACACCTAAGCTTTCGAAAAAGAAATCCTTTCACAAAGATAACCAACAAGCATGGAAGAAAATGAACAATCAACAAGCCTAATATAGCTTTTGGATTCTTCAAACAAACCAATCTTTTACCACAAAATTTCAAACCACAAGCATTAGATTCTAACACACAATCCTAACAGTGCAGGGCTAAAAGAAAATCAACTCAATTTTTTTGCAAAAAATGAGGAAAAAATGGTCTTGGAATAAGGCCTACCTGGCACCCCGCTAGAGGGATCTTGACAGAGCGGTTCTGGCCTAGCACTGCTTCTGGATAACAGGACTCAGGCGGTGGCACCACGTGCTGCTAACAGAGTTTAGGTGGTGGCACCGCTTCTCGCCAATAGCATAAGAGTGGTTCCCTGTAAAAATCCAAAACACAATGGAGAATGACAGACTAATTTATAAAAATATCAGATCAAGGTAAAAAATGATAGATTAAGAGTAAAAGAGAGCATAAAAGGTTGAAATAATTTAGATCTAGGCAGATCTGGAAGTTTCACACCAAAATACATTGAGTCAAATAGCAGATCTGACTAAAGAGAGTTGGAGATGGAGCCTGAATTCAGACAAGAGTTGAATAACTGAGGAAGATTATATCAACTGATACATGTATATAGTCCCCAGCAGAGTCACCAAATTTGTAACCAGGAATATTTCACCTTATACGGACAAAAATTCATTCCTCTGGTCTGAATGGTTCAGATCCAGAACAAATGAGTGAACGATAAAGGATGAAGACCCTCCCTGGATGTCGTAGACACTTGGAATTCCACTTCGATAGTGAACCTATGTACCTACAACTAGATCAAACACACAAACACATCAAAGCTACTAGAACATCATTTACTTATCCATGTTAGTGACTAAGGAATCTAACAACATTTACATGTGAAATCAAAACAACAGTAATGTGGGACGGAAATCAACTTTGCATTAAGATGAATGGAGAATTTTACAACCAATTAAGCCTTAGTGTTGACATGCATCTCCATGAAACCAACACTTCATCCCCATAAGCTCCAACTTTGCTCTCTATGCTCTCCAATGGCTTGGGCCAAGTGGTCAATTCCTATAGTTCTCCCCCTCAACCATGGACATGAGCTGGTATTTATAAGGCTCAATGGATAGGAATGGTTGAGAGATTTTTGGATGAGGTGGCCTCTAAGATCCTATGATGGGGGATATCGAGCTCAACTGACCCACAATGATAGAGATAAGGGAGGACACGAGGCTCATGATCTAGAAGCCTCGAGAAACTTCTATTTTTCCCATTTTACCTAGGGTACCTCTTTTCTCCTCTTATGACAGAGCGGTTTAGATAATAAACGCTTATGGACCAAAGGCCATAGGCAGTGGCACCACTTATGGTAAATAGGATGAAGGCAGTGCGAGCAAGGTATCGCTCATGGTTCATAGGGCAAGTGCAGTGCTGAGTATTTTCATGTAGAATTGACAAACAACATGGGTTTCCAATCCAAGTGTTTGGATTAAGGGCAAGTATGTAAGTCAAAGGTCTTATCACATGGTGGTGATAGGATTTTGGTATAACAGGATGCCCCCCAAAGCATGAGTCTTAGAGGGATACGATAAACGAGAGCTTTGAGAGAACAAGTTGTCACTTAGAGGTGAAAATGTCAACTCAATCGGAGCATGTTGTCAAGTAATATGAGGGATATTGTGAAAAATATGAGGACATGGAGGTCTAGGGTTCAAATACCATAGAATCTAACTAAATTTTTTCCAAACCATATATATATATTACCATTTTTAACCTTCATTGTCGAAACTTCAAATGCTGACAACTTCTGCATTTGGAGGTTCTTTCACATAAAATGAACTTCGATAGAAAGTTTTTGATGAGATCTTTCATCCTGTAATCTTTTATTTTCATTTTTAAGACTTTAACTTTGATTGAATTTGAGTTGATCCCCCTGGATCACTCCATATTTCTTTAGAGATACGAATAATTTGGTCTTATCCATCTTGATATGTGCTCTCTTAAACCAACTAGATCAATTCCAACTCATAAACAAATATTAGAAATTAAATATTCAAAAGTGGGCCTACATCACTTTTTCATGATTGGATTTAATTATGCATAGTAACTATAGGCAAAAATTATTCCGCTGATTAATTAATTAATTTCCACTCAAACCCAAGGGAATTGAATGGGTTAATGGAATGTCCATGGGGTCACTAGGGAAGGGACATTACAAAAATTCATATATGTTTAGCTAAAACCAATATTACATTCCAAGGTGGATATGGCCACAAAGCTTGTGGTTCACCACAAATGTCTAGGCTCAAGAGAAAATAGCATATGCTACAACAAGCCAAACACACAAAAGTTGAAGTAAATAGTGGTTGTTGGTAATATTTCATAACAAGGTTGATGTGATAGATCAATGGGTTTATGCTTTAGTTTATTAGAAACTTTGTGTTTATAATGTTTATTAATATTCATCTATTGTCCATTGGAAAAAATATTCCATAGTATTCTTTGCATTTACAGTAATATGTAGTCCTTTGTGGTTCCGGTAGAAAAATATTTTGTTTGTATGGGGGTTTCTATAGGAAATCTTGTAGCTTATGTTTTTCAACCTAAGTGTTGTTTTGTTAAACCAAGGGTTCTCAGAATTGTGGGTTGGGCAATGTTCATACCCTTTTGCAATTGTTAAATCTATTAAGGCCAAAGATTAGGAGCCATGGTAGATTTGGTCAATGCTTATTGTATGTGTTGGGTAATTTTTAAAAAGAGAATATTAATATGGTTTTTTATCAGTCAAAGTTATCTTTTACCCCAATTAATCTTGTCAAATTACCATATGTAATTCCGATAATTACCAGAATTAGCGATTCTAGTAGTGGATTGTAAGTCTAGTAATGGGCCTATATGATCACTACTACATTTTGACCAAAAATCCGACGGCTATCATGTCGGATTTTCGACACTTCCCTGTCGCATGAACGACACTTTGATTTTTTTTTAATCGTCGGAAACTTTTCGTCGGTGATCCGACACCTAGGTAACCATCGGTTAAGCGACACCTAAGCAACCGTCGGTTAAATTTACAGTGTCGGTTAAGCGACGGAATTTCTTCGACAGTACTGAAATTTTTTAATAAAATAACTCTTCATTCCATCGGTAAAGCGACAGCATTGCCGTCGGATAAGCGACGGATATCAACTGTGGCTGTCGTATAAGCGACATGATGTGCCATCGGTGAAGGGAAGGATATCAACTGTGGATGTCGTATAAGCGACAGGATTTTCCGTCGCGTATGCGACGAAAATAAACTATAAGTGTCGGAAAAGCGACATTCAGCGACGTCGATTAAGCGACGAATAGGGATATTGAGCGTCGGTTAAGCGACGTTTATGAATGTTTTTAAAAAATAAAATCGCCTACAGAAGCGTCGGTTAAGCGACGTCTGTAGGCGTTTTTTTTTTTTTAAAATCATTTATCAATAAGGCACATGAGCCCTGACATCAATGTGCCACCTGGTTACTTTGTCAAAACTCAAATTTCATCCATAATATCATGCACTTGCACAGGCATATGCCATGGTCATTGGTCAGGTTAGCATAATAATCCACTTTAAACACATTACTTATGATAGTGACTAATAGATGAAAGCATGGCTGGAATTTTGCCTGGCAACTTGGCCTCTTCATCTATTTTTTTCTGTCATAGTATAAGACTCAGCTATCCCTACCGCGGATAGTACGATAAGCCACAAGATTAGAATGGACATTCTTTGAATGGAAGAAGGATCTATATCTAGTGTCATCTCTGTTGGATGGTTCTTGTTCTTAATATTTGGCTTATAGGATTTAGCTAATAACCTATAAAAACTTAACCATCACTTTTTACCAACTTACCTATGAAGTCAAGCTGATTTACAATACAGTGGGATGTTGGGATTCCCTTGTTTCATAGTCTCTCGAAGTGGAAAATGCCTTTCTCAAACGTTTTATCACATAAGACATTTACTACAAGATTCCCTTTGATATTTCTCAAATTCTGAGCAATTTCTATTATGGGAATCTTTGAGATATTTGAAAGATTAAATAATTAATGTTTTTCATTATTTTGTGGTAGATGGTGATGGAATACACACTAAGTTGCAAGTTGTTTCTTACAGTTTGTGGTGGTGTATGGGAAGATTGTTGCACTCAATTATATATTACACTTAATTTTAGTAAATGATCTTCAACTAAGTTTATTTATAAATACATCACACAATGTTGATAAATCTTATGTGCATGAATTTCCAAGTAAAATTACTACTGGAAGTTAGAGCTTGCTTACCCAACCTTATGTTTTTTTCATTAAGTATAAATGATGATCTCTTTGCTACATGATGCAGAGGAATCTGCTGGAATGAACTTGAATTGTAATGCTAGAAACTGGAATTTTATTGTTGCAGTATCAAAATTTGCTGTAGGAACTACCACTGCTACAATAATGCTAGAAATGTTGTTTGAAACTTAAACAAATATGTGTGGACCTAGTGCATTCTAAATAGCAAAGATTCATGTTGGGGTTATAAGAAGAAAACTGATTTCCCCCAAATTTTCCCAAATAGCCAAAACATAGAAGGGATGTCAAATCTGCTACAGGATGAGAAGGTTGACGCAAGAACATATCAGGATACTAAAGGAACAAGAACATAACAAGATGCTACGGGAACATATCAGGCTTCTATAGGAACATGAACATAACAAGCTGCTACATGAACGAGCTGCTATAGGAAATTCAAGTTGCCACTCTTTACAAAATTTCGATACATAGTTCTTTTCAGAAAATATCATCTGGAGATGAAAATTTTTTTACTTTTTCATGCTCTTATAACTGGTACAATACATGTTATAACAATTGCAAATAAAATTTTGAAATTTGTTTAAAGATGAACACAAAACCAATCTGTGCA
>LPNX011066042.1:0-16493 GCA_001517045.1 Pseudotsuga menziesii
GTAACCCCATAGCTGGAGGCGTTGATTAACAAGAAACTTCAATGTGAACAATGTTATTTCAAAGCTATGATTTGTTAAGGTAGCTTCAGTCAGTCCTTGTCATGTCTGTGTCTGTCATTATAGCAGTGCGATTGTGAATCCCATATTCATACACTTGAAACCAAAGAGGTTTTCTCAAATGCAATGAGAAAACAAAAATGCATTTAACCGCCAATGTTGACTTGACATTACATGGGAGGAGCTGAGCCCTCCGTATTTCATTGATTTGTTATCAAATCTTTTCCCTTACACAAAGTTTCCATTCTTATACCGACATGGGAGTCCACGTTGAGCTGCAACCTAGGTTATACGGGGTTACTTTTAAATGAGCATGGATCTAACCGATCTTTGAATGTGTTGTGTAGTTGCACTTTTTAAGACCTTTTTTACCTATGATTTTGATCTGGGATATGTAGGACTTCGACTGTGTTTTGATTCTGGGTAAGCAGCCCAGTAAGTGTTGAATGTGCTTTAGTCAGTTATGAAATGTTAGTTCACTATATGTTAGTCGGTTGAGTCCACACTTGCTCGCTCTGCTTTATAATTTTTTCTGTATCTTGGGTTTTATATATACATACATACATATATATATATATATATATATATATATATATATTGCCTCAGTTTTAGATTCTAAATGTTTTCTGTCTTCACTTTCCTTCTATTGTGACTAATAGAACCTGACTGTGTCCAGAAAGTTGTATTATTTGAGCTGGATTTCCATCCACACCCTTTATTTGACCTAACTAAGAAAAATACTGATCTTTTGGTAGGATGTTCATTTGTACATCAAGCATTATGCGATATGTTATATTTTAATCTAACTGCTTTAAAGAGTATGAATGATATGTTAGTAGTGATGATAGTACTACCGCACCTTTATATTTTCCGGAATGGCTGAGTAAGTTTCATTTCCTTCCAACAGCGAGCTTGAATCCTTTGAGATTATGTAAATTATGTATTTTTCCATGAATTCAATAATGTTCTAAAAATGGCACCCTTATAATGGGTGCATGTACAAATACCTAGGTCAAATACTTAAGTGTAAAAGGGGCCCTCTCAGTTCATGAGAATTCGCAAAAGGATGGGAAGAAAAACATAGCTTATGTGATGTGTGTTGTATTTTTCATATGATGATTGTGCTGAATAAAGAAGTCATCAATTTTTTTGTGGATGTAACACCGGGTTTGGGGCGAACCACGTATATATGTCTCTCCTTACGTGCAACTTTATGTTTCTCAGATGTGTTTGTGTTTTAGAGATGTTTTTGTTTTCTGATAATGTGGGTCTACACATATTTTTCCATTAATTAGTATTCTATATGCTGTAATGAAATACATTAAACAATGATGTTTTTCCTTTTGCATCATGACCTATCTTTATAAGTTAGTTGGCATGGGAATGTGTTATCTAATCATAGGCTAAATGCTACATCTCAGTATTTCTCCTTCAGTGAATTATGAAATCATGTGAATACTAGAAGGAATAGTATACATGTTGGGTTTATGTGATCAAGAAAGCCTAGTAATTTGGATGTAAATTTGCATGTTTTGTTTTTGATGAGAAAGATAGATGTAACTTGTCGAACACTTGTCTTACTACGCGTGTAGTCTTGACATTATCGATTTTAAGTGGCCATGTAAAGTTTGACACAAACTTGATTGACTCATTTTGAAGTAACATTGAAAACGAAAAAATTTTTGTTTTACCTTTCTTTTTACTCATGATGGCATTGAGGTTTAAGTTGTACATTACATGCACCATAATAAATGGTCAGAGTTTCTAGCTTTATCATGACACTTATTAATTATTATTGATTCTTTTTAATGGGTTTATCACAGCATTAAATAAGGATAGATCTTGCATTTGAAGTTGTGGTAGTTACTATAAGTGGCCTTTTTACATTAAAAGATTAAAAATCAATTGCAGTCGAATTTTGTTTTGTGTGGCTTAATCGTTATGAAATGTGCATTGTAATTGTAAGTCAAAGATAGATGACAAGTGACAAAAGCAATACTGCATGATTAATTACAGCTTTAAAACATGTCCATCATAATCATGTAGCCAATTACTAGAGAATCTAGTTGTATTATGGCACACATTGTTAAGGATAGTTGGATATATTTACAATTGAAGATAATCTGGTGGGCTACTGTGAGTGGTTTAATGTTTTGTGTTTTATGTAGTAGGTCTTGTGATTGATCTTGGGGTTGCTGCCTCTATTATATGCACCAATCGATGTCCTTACCAGCTAAGTATTGTAATCAATATTTTTGAGGCTATACTGGGTACCGTCCACCTACATCAAAGAAGTTCCTTGGAAAAAAATTACCACCGCAAATCTAGTTCCATGATTATTGAAGGCTCACAAGAATTCTATTAATTTGGTTGAAGGCTTATAGTATCTAGTTGACAAATAGATCACAATAATTTTATAATTTGTTTGAAGGCTTATAATATCTAGCAAATATTATAAAATTATAATCGTGAGTAAATTTTTGGATTTTGTTACAATAAATTCAAGATAATGTGTAAGGTGGTGTTTGAATTGTCAAATTTCCCAGGTTCTATGTGGTTTCTTGCAAATTGTGTTGTTGAAAGGGTTTTTGTGGCTTCTTGTGAATGCCTTCTTGTCAATCTTGGTGTTAAAAATAAATTGAAGAGGCTCTTATCCGAGGAATGAAAAATAAAGTAATGCATGACTTATGCAAAAAAAGGTTGATGTTCTTTGAATTAATAATATGATAAACTGACCACCTATTGAGTGATTGCATGCATGGGAAATTGTGGCCCTGAGGAGTGCTAAGGCTCCAGGATTGTAATGAGTTAAGAATATATAAGAAATATCTCATGTGAAAAAAGGTTATCACCACGAGGAAGTGGTGATGGAGGTAGTGGATGAAAGCTGCCTTGTTTTACCCTGGGCCAGCGAGGGACCACTATGCATTCTGGGGACACCTAGATGTAAGACATTTTGGTTAAGACTCGTTCTGTACACATTCGAGGACTGTCACATGAGTGGGGGACTCTATGAAGAGAATAACCTTTAGGCACTGTGGGGGTGTGCGAGAACAGAGGTGCCTCAGCTTGGTGAACCACCCTGAATAGCACAAAAAGGAGATACGCCTAAGGGTGGGTATTGTCCTTGTGTTGGGTGGCTTGAATTGGTACTTAAATTACTGTTAGCACTTGGAGTGCTGGGATGGAGGAATATCTAGAGAAAAGAATAGTGGTGAAGCACCGTGAATAACACAAAAAGGAGATATGCCTAAGGGTGGGTATTGTCCTTCTGTTTGGTGGCTTGGATTGGTACTCGGAGTATAGTTATCACTTGGAGTGATAGGATGGAGGACATCAAGAGAAAAGAATAATACTAGGAACAGGTATGTGCGTTACAGGTCAATTGGTACCTATGAGGTAATATGTCTATTTATTGGCACGTAGAACTGACATGTTTATTGGAACCACAATATAGTGTTGATTTCTAAGCTTTACATTATTTTAATGTCGATGCTAGTATACATGCATATGTATGATTGTAAATGCAGGATCATGACAGGAAATACAAATCAAGCAAGGAAGACTCGAGAGGAAAGAAAAAAATTTATTGAAGGACAAGAACACCGAGGACGGTGTTAATTTTAGGGGGAAAGGATGTAATGACCCTCCTATATACCGCAACTAATGGGTGATTGTAAATGTATGATGTAATCATTTTTCTCGTGAGGAGCTCAAGGCCAAGGCCCCACTAGTAAAAATGATAAAATACAGTCTAAGTTCCAAGTTGTAGGGTTAGGATGGGGACACAGCTTAATGATTGGGGAATTGAGCCTATGAAGGAAAAATAGTAAGATTGGGGATCTCCTACTTTTATTGCCATCATCACCCCAAACAAAACCTACCATAGCCTAGCCTTTGGCTAGGAGTAGGATTGAGCTATGATAGGGGAGAATTAGCTTCTTTTGATTCTGACACAAAAGGGTCGTTTAGTTATGAAGATAATGAAAATGACAAGGAAAAACCACCCAGGGACTTAATCAAAAAGGGGCTTCAGGTAAAAGTAAATGTATAGATCAGTGGGTTGGGCATTATTTTATGCGTAAAAATTATAAAGGTAATATAAGCAAAGAGAGTGAGCTTCATATACAAGTAAACACATGAAGGACTTATGCACAATAAATGAGCATTATACTATGCATGTGTATATATTTATATGCGGGAGTATTATATATATATATATATATATATATTAAAAAGGAAAAAGAGGAACCCCTTGTATGACATATATAGAACTTTAAATACAATCGGGGAGCAACGCCTTCTACATGAAATCGGAAATTACGTGGAAAACAATTACATATATATATATATATATATATATATATAGATATATCTGTGTGTATATATATATATATAATCACCGATTGACTTATCCAAGTTGTAGGGTTAGGACGGTGACACAGCTTAACGACAGGGGAATTGAGCCTATGAAGGCAAAATAGTAAGATTGGGGATCTCCTATTTTTATTGCCATCATCACCCCAAACAAAACCTACCATAGCCTAGCCTTTAGCTAAGAGTAGGATTGAGCTATGATAGGGGAGAATTAGCTTCTTTTGATTCTGACACAAAAGGGTCATTTAGTTAAGAAGATAATGAAAATGACAAGGGAAAACCACCCAAGGACTTAATCAAAAAGGGGCTTCAGGTAAAAGTAAATATATAGATCGGCGGGTTGGGCATTATTTTATGCGTATAAATTATAAAGATATTATAAGCAAATATAATGAGCTTCATATACAAGTAAACATATGAAGGACTTATGCATAATAAATGAGCATTATACTATGCATGTGTATATATTTATATGCAACAGTATTATATATATATTAAAAAGGAAAAAGAGGAACCCCTTGTATGACATATATAGAACTTTACATACAATCGGGGAGCAACGCCTTCTACATGAAATCAGAAATTACGTGGAAAACAATTACATATATATATAGATATATATTATCACCGATTGAATTATCATTGAATTTCCTTTGATTATGGAAAAATGAAACGATGTTGGAAACGGTTATTAGAATTATGAAGGCATTAAATTGCTTCCACGATTTGTACCGAGAGACATTGAACTGACAGATTTTAATTACCCTGAACAAGCCAGCACCGATTGAGGAGGCAATTTGGGCATGCATAGGTGTTGATAGAGGCGTTAGGGTTTTGTCTAGAGGTATTTATACACTTTCCTACTTGAGAGGAAAGGGGGAGGAAGAACCCAACATTCTTCTAGAAAATGCTCTGCCTTAGGCTGCAGAGAGGGAGAAATTGGTCTTTGGTTTTTTTTTTTGTTTCTTTTATCAAGTGATGAGGGAACATAGATCTTTGGGGGAAAAGGACGTTCAAATGAGATTGGGGATGGTGTAGTAGAGCTGACGCATTAGGGTGCATCCACTCCTCTGCGTTCTCAACCGGGTATTATAATCTAGTTTTTAGTTCAAGCTTTTAGTTGAGATTTCTACTCTTAAGATTACTGTTTAGCCTGTGATGACAATATTTTATAAAAATTCCATTGTCATTCTCTTTTAATGTTGATATATTTATTTTATAACTTACTTCTATCATCTTAATGCCTGTACTAGTAGATCTATTTTCTTCTTGTCGAGGGTGGGGTTAATACGACCTTTGGATCTGCGATATGTGTATGTATGGGGGTTTAATTTCTAGAAAAATCGCTTACAGATTTTTTATGATAGAACCCCTTTAACCATTCCCTGATAACTTTTTAAATATTACAAATGTAAACCATCCACCGTATTCCCCCAACTTGCTATTAGATGGCATATTTCATCACTAAAATCTCTAGTGATGTTTTCTCTTGTAAGGATTTGGAATCCATACCCGTGGCTTATGCTTGAGCGGTAGATTTCGGAGTGTAACTTTGCATAAATATTTGTTTAAATGGGACTCTTCAGCTAGAATATGTGCCCTTAGTTTGAGTTTTCTGAATGAGTTTCTCCTTGGCCCTGTGCTAACAGCTTATAAATCAATTTCGGCTAGACTGTGTCATTTGTGGCATTTGTTCTGGTGATATCTATTATTGGCCTCGAGTTTAGTTTTTTTTCATAGAAACTTTTCTACATCTGACTTTCCTTCGAAGCTGCTGATAATGGTATTCTTTTTTATTTTGAACCTGCACAGTCAGAAGAAAAATTAATATATTGGAAACCCCCCAAAAAATATTGAAAATATCAATAAAATAAAAAAATAGATAAGAAAACTATTAGACTGAATATTAAACTATTTTTAAAGCGTTAATTCTAATGCCTTATCGATTTGTAGAAAGGATAAGTGGAATGAGTATCATGCAAGAGTAGGCATTGAAATTCAAAATAATTGGGGGTTTTTTCTGGAATAAAAGATCTCAGGTTTGCCTCTCGACAACTTGGGTCGAGGCCACTAGTTATTGGATAAATCATATATCTACCTTTTTGTAATGTTACTCCTATATGCCCCTAAGCATTTTGTTATTTTAAATATTATTGTATGAGGGATTCTGGGTGAGGAGCTCAAGTGCCAAGGCCCCACCCAAAGAAACCTAGAAAAAAAGGTGAAAGTTTAATAACACAAAGGGGTTCGACGAACACATGTACGACAAGAACTAGGGCTAAGGGATTGGAAAAAGGGTTTGAGAAAATACATTATGATATAAATCATATCATAAGGACAAAGAAAAATTGAAAGGAAAGTATTATTAAATTGAAGATTTATCTATTAGGAAAAATGATAGATATAAAATCCTATGATATAAATTATATCATGAGGACAAAGGAAAACATAACATAATCCTTTTTATAAAAAAAGAAGACATAAAGGTCTATATGATGGATTTGTTTCCTTTTAGACCCAAGGACTTATTGAGCCTTTTTTCACAAATATTACTCCCTCTCTTTTACATTTGTAACATTTATATTTTATTATAAGAAAGGATTTAATTTACTTCAACCATTCGTGCCTTGATCTCATCATAACTTAAGGAGAGAATCCAGCTTAAAGAAAGGAATTGATTACCACTAACCTTGACAACCATTTAGCTGCTCCAGGACAGAGGGGACCCTGCACGCTTAGCATGCATAGAATTGCATGCATTTCTCTTTGGTCTGCACTCCTTTTTAAAGAGACAAGGTTCTGGTTTGAAAGGGGGGCATCCAAGAGGATTGGGGCTGGTTTCCAATCTGTGACTTGGGGGAAAGTAGGAATTCCATGAATTTTAGGTCATTGCTGTGCTTTAGGGGTGTGCCTGGCCTGGTAGGCATTCAAATTCAGTGTAGAACCAGAACCACTTTGAATTCAAGTTATTCTCCTGGTATACGACTTTGGTTTCAGTATGGATTCCTAATATTTTTCCTCTAGTAATCGAATGATAAAGAGATCAATTATGCATAAAACTTGATTTCCCTCTGCATGTGCCTGAGTAAATAGTAGGATATGCATTTTTTAGAGAACGATCTTAACAATTGAGAATATTGATATCGGCGCTTCTTGAGCAAAGATATATGTGGTTAGAGGAGGGAAACCCTTGCGTTTTGATAGGAGAATGATCCATGCATATAGAGGAGGAATGACCCATTGCCTTGTGATAAAGAACAATCTTTGTTTGTTGATAAAGAACTATTTCTGCATTGTTCCACGAACCTAGTAAGCATCTAGCCATGGGCGTTTTAGTCCATGAACCCGCTATTTGATTGCCTGTGATCTTGATTAAGTATGAATTTATATAAATGTTAGACTCGCCAACATTTTTCCATTTCTGTTGCGGATTGTAACTTTTTTTAATGAAATGAATGTCGCAGACATGAGACACTTTTGGTGGACATAACCCCAAGGTTGGGGTGAACCACGTACATTGGTATTGTTTTATGCTTCCTTGATGTGTGCTATTTTGTGCATTGATGTATTTTGATGATCTCCTTTTATGCAATGTTTTAAATGGTTGGCTACATTCCTATGAACATGCTGAATATAAAAGAAAATTTGGTTATCCAATGGTTAATATGTATAAAGTAGAGTAAAAACTGAATCTATTGATTAAGGCATTTTCCCAGTATAATAAGTAAATAATATCAATAGCTGAAGGAATACAATGATTGATGCTAATGCATTTTGACTCATAGCAAGCTTCCGCAAATAATTAACACATTTTCAACAATGGTTTCACAAGGTGGTAATTTTGATACTATCAATTTGCATATGACAGTGACATGAATAACTGGTTTAAATATATAGTAACAACAAACAAAAATCTTACCCATTTTCTCACAGTTGCTCGGAGGTAATTGGGGGTCGTTACATATGGTATCAGAGCCAGCTACAACCCTGGAACCTTAAGAATGGGCTAACATCATATTTTTGCAGGATTACCTTTGGAAGAAATTGTGGCAGTTTTTACTCTCTCCTGATTTCATCTTTTGCACAACAGTTCACAGAAGGGGGAAAGGTCACGTCTACGCTCTAACCTTAATAAATGTTACGACGAGTGACTATTTCCTCTTTGATATTGTAGGCATTTTGTTATATGTTGTTTGATGATTAGAGTGTGTGCATTTTGAGAAATTAAATTGCCAAGTTTGAGGGTGATATTGAGCATTATATTATGCATTTGATATATAAAAGTCTGTATGTTGATATATCAGAGGGTGATCTTGATCACCCATTGTGCATTTATAGTGTTCTATTATAGTTTGGAGACTGCAAATAGGAATTGCCTTAGATATTCCCTTGCATGAGATGGAGCTCGCTGCATATTCTATTTGTTACCACAATATAGTTTCGGATTATCCCATCAATAAAGATTCATCTCCTCATGTGTTTGCTGCATCAAGAATGAGATTGAATTGCCCCTACTCAGAAAAATTCAAGAAACATGTCCTTAACTGCATTTTGATATCTATTGATCTGGATTTATCCAATATATTTGTTTTGAAGATAAATACTTAGATCTGCATGTGTTTTAGATATGGGGAGAGACCTCTGCATTTTGTTAGAAAGGGGATCTTTGTATTTGGAGGAGGAACAAGCTATGCCAGGTGAGCATCCAGCCACTGAAGGCACGCTGTGAGTTGGATCTCCTTTTTTTCACTAGTAATGTAAAATATCGGTATGTGCGATACCACTAAAGGCGCGTTGTGAGTTGGATGTCCTTTTTATTTACTCATAATATCAAATAGAGGTATGCCTGATATTGATTTTTACAGATCTCATTTCATTCACTAGAAATCGAAAATGTAGGTGACTTGAATCTCATTTCATTTCTTTAACTGCAAAGCTTGATGAGTGTGTGTAATTTTTCTTGGTTTGCCAGCATAATCACTTATATCATCAGATTTAGATATCATTCACCTTCACTTGTGGTCTAAAGTGTATTGCTTGGGTTTTGTAATATCATTTTACCTTGGATTTTTTTTCTTGGATGATGCGATTACCATAGAGATTTAAAAAACCACTGAGTATAATTGTTGGGTTCTGCATTTAACATTTTTTACCTCGGTTCTCTTTTTCATTACACAATTGCCCAAAAGGTTGAAAAATCGCTGAGTATAATTATTGGGTATATTTTTAACATATTTACCTTGGTTCTCTTTCTTATGATGCAAAGTCCCAAAGGTTTAAAAATCTCTAAGTATAATTGCTGGGTTCTGCATTTAACATTTTTACCTTGATTCTCTTTTTCATTACGCGATTGCCCAAAAGGTTGAAAAATCATTGAGTATAATTATTGGGTATTATTTTAACATATTTACCTTGGTTCTCTTTCTTATGATGCAAACTCCCAAAGGTTTAAAAATAGTTGAGTATAATTGTTGGGTTCTGCATTTAACATTTTTTACCTCGATTCTCTTTTTCATGACGCAATTTCCCAAAAGGTTGAAAAATCACTGGGTATAATTGTTGGGTGTTGATTTGACATATTTATCTCGATTCTCTTTTTATGATACCATTGCCTAGAATATTTCAAAATCGTTGTTCAGTATGCATTTAACATATTCACCTTGATTCTCTTTTTATGATACGATTGCCCAAAAGATTTAGAAATTGCTGAGTATAATTGTTGTGTTTTGTCTTTAACATTTTTTTACCTCGGTTCTCTTTTTCATGACGCGATTTCCCAAAAGGTTGAAAAATCACTAAGTATAATTGTTGGGTGTTCTTTTAACATATTTACCTTGGTTCTCTTTCTTATGATGCAAATGGCAAAAATATTTAAAAATCACTGAGTATAATTGATGGTGTTCTAAATGCTTTTTGCTAAACATGTCCGACAAGTCATCCATTCTTTCATGCTTTTGCTTGTTTCCAATTGACTTTACATTTGGCCTTCATTTGTAAATACTAATTCTATGTGAAGAATCACATTCACCACACTTGAAAATTCTTGTTCCAATGGAAGTTTTCATAGTACAATTTATCAATGAGTTGTACAGTAAAGATTAGAACTAAAGGATTTAGTATATAATCTCAATTCTGATTTCATCTATTAGATGTCCCCTGCTTGAAAAATATGTTTATTACGACCACCTTAATTATTGAATATTGGGAGCTCTATTTTTATTTGTGAATGATTTAAGTGCTTGGAATATAAGTTAGTAGGAACTTGTGCTTTATATTGAAGTTTGATGAAGGGCTTGATGGTGTTGATATTATGGTATTAGTATGCAAGCTAATGGTAGTAATTAATGTTTGATGGAAGGGGTTATATGTTTGGTTTAAATTTGTAGTAGTATTAGTATGCAAATATCTATTTATTCAAGAATCAATACTATATGTTTAAACATTGCAACGAGTATTATTTGAATAATATATCCTCTTTTGTGAAAATTGATTTTTCTTGATTTGAGTGGTTTAAGGCTTCAGTATCGCTCCATAAATTGCTTGTAGTTGAAGGTGGTTTGAATAGCTGAGTGTGCCAACCAGTATGGTATGGCTTGAAAGTTGCTTGAAATTGAAGCAAGTAATAGAGGTTTTGTGGATGGAAATTCTTGAGACAGTTTCATTGAGTTTTGTATTCCTTAATGTGCAGTAAAATTCTTCTTCCTATTTTAAAATTGAACTGATTCATATGCGGTGAGACTTTCTTGTTGATTAGTCATTTCGATAAATATGTTTATTCAACTTGGTCTTGAACATTCAATGTTAATTTGGATTAACATGGGAGTGCGGTTGGGGTCTTTTTGTGCAGATGGCATTGTAGGAAATGTCTAATAGTATTTCCAGACACCAGCTTCATGGAGACAACTCTGCTGTTGAGTTTTCTTACAATTGGTGATATCCACTTTATCTCAGGTTTTTGTTTGGTTGGTGTTGAATAATTATCAGCACTTCATTGAGGATGCCCATCTCTATGGTTGAATTATTTTAATTATGGATATATTAGAAGGGGCAGTTTAACTAATATAGTTGTTTTAATTGGTCTTTTCGATTGGGATTTTCTAACCTTTATTGTGGTGAGGCTTATTGCAGGAAATTTACCTTGTTTAGAATTGCTAATAGGTTTTGATGTTGGTCTTTGCGGGACCCTTTTTTTATTTATATTTTTGAACTTTTCTCATTGTAGCCAATCTAATTCTTACTAAATTTACATTCGTTATTAGTTTTTGGGATATTGCTAACACTCTACGACTGACCTACTTGATATAAAACAAATGGTGGAGCTATGATAGAACCTTGATTTCCGTGACCTGGCTCTTCCCTTGGGTTGGTTTATTAATGTTTTCACCATTAGTTAAAGTAGAGTTAAAAGTAAAAAGCTAGTTTGCACAAAGGTAGCTCTAATCGAGATGGTATTATTTAGTCTTTTACATATTTATCGAGGCCACAAGAATTCTATAATTTGTTTGGAGACTTATAATATCTAGTAGATAAAAGTTCATATGTAGTATATATAAAATTGCAACAGTGAGTGAATTTTTTCTGTTGTAATAAATTGAAGTTAATGAGTGGTTGCATTGTCAAAATTCTTAGGTTTTATGTGTTTTCTTGTGAATGGTGTTGGTATAAGAAATTGAAAAGGTTTATGGGTTCTTGTAAATGCCTTCTTGTCAATTCTGGTGTTAAAAGTATCTTATTTGATGAATGAGAAATGAAGTAAGGCATGACTTATGCTAAAGGTTTGATGTTCTTTAAATTAATAAAATGATAAATTGACCACCTATGGAGTGATTGCAGGCATGGGAAATTGTGGCCCTGAGGAGTGCTAAATCTCTAGGACTATAATGAGTTAAGAAGATATGAGAAAGATCTCATATTAAAAAGGCTATCACCATGAGGCAGTGGTGATGGACGTAGTGGTTGAAAGCTACCTTGGTGTTCCCCCTGGACAGCGAGGGACCACTATGCATTATGGGGACGCATAGATGTAAGACATTTTGGTTAAGACTTGTTCTGCACACATTGAGAGGACTGTCACAAGAGTGGGGGACTCTGTGAAGAGAATAACCTCTAGGAGTTGTGGTGGTGTGTGAGAACTGGAATTGCCTCAGCTTGGTGAAGCACACTGAATATCACAAAAAGGAGATACAGCTTAGGAAGGGTATCGTCCTTGTGTTGGGTGGCTTGAATTGGTACTTAAAGTACTGTTAGCACTTGGAGTGCTAGGATGGAGGACATCCAGAGAAAAGAATAATGATGAAGCACCCTGAATAGCACAAGAAGGAGATATGCCTTAGGAAGGGTATCGCCCTTGTGTTGGGTGGCTTGAATTGGTACTTGAAGTGCTATTAGCACTTGGTGTGCTAAGACGGAGGACGTGTAGAGAAAAGAATAATGTGAGGAACAGGTATGTGCATTGAAGGAAAACTAGTACCTATGAGGTAATATGTCTATTTATTGGCAAACAGAACTCACATGTATATTGGAACCACTATGGATTATGGAAATTGTATAATGTTGGATTTCTGATTTTTTACATTGTTTTTCAATGTCGATGTTAGTATACATGCATATATATGATTTTAAATGAAGGATCATGACAAGAAATACAAGCAAACAAGGACGACTGAAATGGAAAGGAAAAATTATTAAAGAACAAGAACACGAAGGACGGTGTTAATTTTAGGGGGGAAGGATGTAATGTTCGTCCTATATGCCCCCAAGCGTTTTGTGATTTTAAATATTATTGTATGAGGGCTTCTGGGTGTGGAGCTCAAGTGCCAAGGCCCCACCCGAAAAAACCTAAAAGTTAAGTGAAAGTTTAATAACACAAAGGGGGCCGATGAACACATGTGCGACAAGAACTAGGGCTAAGGGTTCGGAAAAAGGGTTTGACAAAAGACATTATCATATAAATCATATCATAAGGACAAAGAAAAATTAAAAGGTGAGTATTATTAAATTGAATATTTATTTATAAGGAAAAATGATAGATATAAAATCCTATGATATAAATTATATCATGAGGACAAAGGAAAACATAATCCTTTTTATAGAAAAAAGAAGACGTAAAGGTCTATATGATGGATTGATTTCCTTTTAGACCTAAGTACTCATTGAGTCTTTTTCAACAAATATTACTCCCTCCCTTTTAGATTTGTAACATTTATATTTTATTATAAGAGAGGATTTAATTTCCTTCAACCATTCGTGCCTTGATCTCGGCATAACTTAAGGAGAGAATCTGACTTAAAGAAAGGAATTGATTACCACTAACCTTGACATTTGTTCAGCTGCTCCGGGACAGAGGGGACCCCGTGTGCTTAGCATGCATAGAATCACATGTGTTTCTCCTTGGTCTACACTCCTTTTTAAAGAGACGAGGTTCTGGTTTGAAAGGGGGCCATCCAAGAGGATTGGGGCTGGTTTCCTATCTGCGACCTGGGGGAAAGCAGGAAGTCCATGAATTTCAGGCTGTCATTGTGCTTTGGGGGTGCGGATGACATGGTAGGCATTCAAATTTAGTGTAGAACCAGAACCACTTCGACTTCAAGTTATTCTCTTCATATACGATTTTGGTTTCGGAATGGTTTCCTAATCTCTGTCCTCCAGTGATCGAATGATAAAGAGATCTCTTATGCATAAAACTTGATCCCCCTCTGCATGTGCTTGAATAAATAGTAGGATCTGTATTTTTGAGAGAACGATCTTAACGATTGAGAATATTGATATCTGCGCTTCTTGAGCAAAGATCTATGTGGTTAGAGGGGGGAAACCTCTGCATTTTGATAGGAGAATGATCCATGCATATAGAGGAGGAACGACCCATTTCCTTGTGATAAAGAATGATATTTGTCTATTGATAAAGAACTATTTCTGTGTTGTTCCATGAACCTGGTAAGCATCTAGCCACGGGCGTTTTATTCCATGAACCCGCTATTTGATTGCTTGTGATCTTGATTAAGTATGGATTTATATAAATGTTAGACTGGCTAACATTTTTCCATTTCTGTGTGATCTGGAAATTTATCCATAGTTTCGATTAATATTTATATTGGTTTGTGTTTGATTTAGTATGGATTTACCACATCGGTGGTTGCATTTGGAGTCACAAGCCAGATCTATGGGAGGATAAATACTAAGGAATAGCCTCAACACTAAGTTCTAAACTTATGTTGGTACATCCTTCAGTCATTGCAAAACACACTCTAAAATGTATGGAAATATGAAAACCCATTATATGAATGCTATTAAAATGCAAAACGATACGGTAAAGACAACTACTTAAAATGCATTTCATTCAATAATTCTGAGCATTCAATTACATGAATCTCATCGAAACATTATGATCTAGTGTGACATTTCTGAGAGGATTTTTGAGGTTGAGTGATTAAAAGTAAAATAAATAGGGATGTCTCCGATCGACTGGTTTTTAATTCCATATTGATACATGTGAAACAACCATGTTCCTGTGTGAATATGAATATCGATATGAGTCTACTGAATCTTTTTAGACGTCAATACGATCCATAGATTTCAATTTGAGTTATGAGAATATATATATATATATATATATATATATATATATATAGTGGTCTTGTGATTGTGATGTTGTGTAAAGGTTATGTATTAACTAGTGAAGGAACATGGCTCACCCTCAGTTTGTTAGTGGTTGCATGTCAATAAAAGGGGAATAAGAAGGGAAAGCCTTCGGTCCTGAGTTTTTCACTTGATTACACACAACGTTTTCTTTGTTATGTTATATAAGGAATTGATGATGGATCCATTTGGATTCAATGAATTTCTTAGCCTGGAAGCCCTAGATGCATTGATGAATGATTTGGAGATACTCTCTCTGAAGAATTCTATGAGAATAATAGGAGAGTATGGCAACATTTCCGTTGCGGATTATAATTGTTTTTAATGAAATGAATATAGTCGTAGACATGAGACACTTTTGGTTGATGTAACCCCAAGGTTGGGGTGAACCATGTACATTGGTATTGTTTTATGCTTTCTTTATGTGTACTATTTTGTACATTGATGTATTTTGATTATCTCCTTTTATGCAATATTTTAAATGGTTGGCTACATTCCTATGAGCATGATAAATATAAAATAAAATTTGGTTATCCAGTGGTTAATATGTATAAAGTAGGGTAAAAGTTGAATCTATTGATTAAGGCCTTTTCCTAGTATAATAAGTAAATAATATCAATAGTTGAAGGAATACAATGATTGACGCTAATGCGTTTTGACTCATAGCAAGCTTCCGCAAATAATTAACACATTTTCAACAATGGTTTCACAAGCTGGTAATTTTGATGCTATCAATTTGCATATGACACTAACATGGTTAACTAGTTTAAATATATAGTAACAACAAACAAAAATCTTACCCATTTTCTCACAATTACTCGAAGGTAATTGGGGGTCGTTACACTTTTTGGCTTCACCGCACCTTATGAACCAATATATATATATATATAGTGGGACTGTACGCTAGGTCATTCTCTCCTTACTATCTTCAGCTTTAGTTGATGGTATATCTGGACCTTCTTTCATATTAACATGGTTATTTGTTNATATATAGTGGGACTGTACGCTAGGTCATTCTCTCCTTACTATCTTCAGCTTTAGTTGATGGTATATCTGGACCTTCTTTCATATTAACATGGTTATTTGTTCTACATAAGTTGGGTTTTTATTTTGGGTATTGTAAACTCCTATAACGTGTCCATTATCTGTCGATTGAATGGATAGTTGGGTTTTCCTGCAGTTTGTGGTTGGGAGATAAGTTGGGTTGCCTGTTAGTTGAAAGGTTGGGTGGGGGCACTTGCCATGAGAAGTTCAGGCTCTGAATCTCATCAACAGCTCTTGTCTTCCAACCTCAACACTATTTACAATAGGAAATTATGTTATGTCAATGTGTAAAACCCCTAAGTATGATACTCTTGTTTAAAGGTCCTTGTTTGAAAAAAAAAGGTGGTATTCGACTATAATAGAATGCCTCATCATAAGGA
>LPNX011066077.1:3666-77340 GCA_001517045.1 Pseudotsuga menziesii
GGTCAGGTCTATAGCCTAAAGAACCATGCTTGATGCTTAGAACATCCAATTATGATATAACAAAGGCTTTGGTCATAAGTTGTAACACCTGTTCCTCTAGGACTCATGTCTCATGCACAATGTCCTAAAAATCAATGTCCTAAAAATTAACTAGCCTTACCATTAAGAGGTCATGTGTGTAGTTGTTTAAAAAAAATTGATGATCATTTGATGCTTACAACCTTCATGTAGGGCCAAAGGCAACTATTTCCTTTGGTGATCATGTCTACAACATAGAGAACCACACCTATTGCTCAATACGTCCAATAAGGACATAACTCCGAGTTTTACATCGTCTATACAAAGGGTAGGCCTTGTGTTCTAGGCCATGCTTTATGACAAAATGCTAGAGGCAAAGGCCCTAAGACCCGTTCCTCTATGAATCATGTATCACGTATCATGCACATGCTCTTAAAAACCAATTTCAAATAAATTTTTATAAAAAATTTATTATTTGTCTCGGGCCTACAGTTGATTAATTGTCTCTATGGTTTATATAGGTTTGTTTAGTTGGTGTTTTATGGATTTTTTTCAATCCTCCATGAATTCACGGAGGATTGAAAAAAATCGGGCAGCATTTCGACTTGCCCGAGACACATTTCAAAAATTAACCGGTAGCATAAACCCTACCGGTTGACATAATTTATATATATATATAACAAATTAATAAAAAAATTCAATTTAACTACAAATTTTCAAAAATCCGGCAGCATTTCTGCTTGTCGGTACACATTTTAACCATGAAAATTATAAAAACATACATCTACTAAATTTGAAAACAAAATTATAAAAATATAAATTTACTAAATTTGAAAACAAAATTATAAAAATATACATTTATCAAATTTTATAAATTTATAAAAAAAAAAAATTTAATTCCATTTAAATTGAAAAACAATTTAAATGGTTACCTCTTTGCTCTGACATTGTGACGAGGATGGGTTGCTTTGGGGCAATGATCGATGTACCTCGGTCGAGTTCGCTATCCCTCGGTCGAGCTCTGTCCCTCGGTCGAGCGATTGAAAATGACAAATGGGGCCTCCGCGGCCCCATTTTATAATTTTTTTAGAAAAAGATACCTCGACCGAGGTATGGACCTCGACCAAGGTATGGACCTCAGTCGAGCTATGTACCTCGGTCGAGGTATTTATTAACCCTCGGTCGAGCTTTTAATACCTCGACCGAGGGTTAAGAAATACCTCGACCGAGGGCTGAAAAATACCTCGGTCGAGGGCTTTATAAAACCTCAGTCGAGGTTTTAATACCTCGGTCGAGGGTTTATAAAGCCCTCGACCGAGGTACGTTTTTTTGTTTTTGGCAAGATGCGCTTGCCAAAAAGTGTTACCCAGGTCCGTGGATTCACCCACCTAGGTAATCTTTATAAAAATTACCATTGAAGAGAGCTGAGGCTGTTCATTCTAGAGAGGTGATCATTCAAGTTGAATGAATGTAATTCAGAGAAATTCAATGGAAGAGAGTCTAGAAGATGTTTGAGGGGATAAATTTTGATTGATCTAGTTGCAGCTTTTAAGCTGAAGATCATACTGCTAAGATCAGAGTGTTTTACTGAGATATTGGACTAGTCTACCATTTGCATTCTCCACTAGTTCTTAGCCAAGAAGACCAGGAACAAGCTCGGGGGTCCTGAGAAAGCATTGTTTGAGCACTCTCTAGGAGATTGGTAGGGAGGAATGGCCTCCTAATGCTGTTGTCATCTATCCTAAACAGGTTCTACATTATTTTGTTTTACTGTATTAGATAAATCAATCTGAGTTGGACTGATATATGAATGTTACAGAATTAGTTTGTAAAATGTTAGAATTTAGTAGTCTTTTTAGATGTTTAAAGAAATGAATTTGATTTAGAAAAGTAATGTGTTAGAATGGAAATAATTTCTAGACTGTGTTTTTCCAAACTTGGAAAACCAGGCCATACTCCAGCATAGTTAGAATATCTTAAGTAGATGAAATAAAATGATAAGAGATTGAATATAATAGATAGGGTTCTGCCTTCTGTAGATAGCAGAGTAATTTAATTCAGTGTGTGAATTATTATTAAAGAGAACCGTGTAAAGAACTTACAGTATTTTTATAACAAGAACTTACAGTATTTGTATAAACTCTTTTATTTAAAAGAAAAGAAAATATTTTAATAGGATAAACAATATCAATACTAATGTAACAACAAAAAATAGGTAAACAGAAACCAACACAACTGATGAATTTAAGAATATATTTATCTAAGGGTTCTTGTATAGTAACCCTAGGATTTTATCCGAATTTCTAAGTATAAACATATAAATATTATCTTAAGACTGAACTTATAGTCTTCCCATTATCTTTAATTATTTACAAGGAAAATATTAAAAAATTAATTACCGTTATTAACAGTCAAAGAAGGAAAGACTCCAATTACACAGAGCCATAATTTACAAGTTTAAAATCATTTTTAAACCAAATGTATTACTTTGTCAGGCCAAAGGGCTAACGAATTAACCATTTTACTTCACCCAGCATCGTGGCAAGGGTTTGAAAGACAAAACTAACAATCAACTTATAAAAACTTCATTACTGTAATAACCTTTATAAGACAATGTATATTTTATTAGAATATTTGAAACAGAGAACCATTAAAACCATGAAGACAGGAGAACCTCCACATAATAAAAATATAGTATGTCATTACATAGCCATAAGGCTATAAACCTATCATTAAGTCAAGAAAAGTGAAATACAAGTCACGGCATTGAAGTCGGAGCTACCCTGCTACAGGCAAGGGTTTTAATAACCAAAAATACTAAATAACAATTGAGCTAAGTATTTTAAACACCAAAGGAACCGAAGTCGTATTTCTTCTCCAACTAAAACCCTTTTTTCCCTAATATTTACAAGAAAGGAGTTCCCACTTTGTAACTAGGGCTTACCCATAGGTCTTGATGTCAATCCAAACATGGAGAGGGTTCTTCCAAGTGTAAGGGTGAACTGTAACCTGTAAGTGAAGACCAAAAAAACCTTAATTAGAAACTGAGTTTTAGAACTATAACTGTAACTAGAAATTTATAACATTTGTAAGACAAATTATTTACCTAGAAGTGAAGGAATCTGGAGCCATGGAGGAAATGAATAGCACAAACCATCATGCTCACCAGTGACAGAGGTGACGGGGCTCACAATACATACTAAACCAACATTGAAGCAAGATAAAAGTTTTGGCATTGGCCACAAAAGGAATCAACACTAAAACCTACTGATAGAGTAACACTACCCTCACGACAGAGTAATGTTTGCAGAAAGGAAACCAAATGCGAGTTGTGAATCTTGCGACCCACACACTAGAGTGGAAACACTTCCTTACACACAAACAATGGAGCTGGAGATGAGAACAAGTGAGCCCTCATGGCCGTAGTAAAAACGGACAGTGCCAAGACCAAACCCTCGATGAAGAATGAGAAGTTAGGGTTGAATTGTGAGCTTTTAGATCATGCATTGCACGGTGGTGGATGTTCCACGTGCTCACCAAATTATTCAGTTCATATTGGGTCGAATGATATAGTTTTCACTGCATTATCGGGACAACAAATTATTGTCAATGATTTAATTAGTAACTACAATGATAATGTAGTTATTAAGTCAAAACATATCATTTCAATGATAACCATAAAGTCAAGCCATGTTGAAGAACGAGATTTATATGGTATCGTTAAACCTTATATTAGATAAACCATGGAATCCTCGTTGGTAATATAACTATGGAAGATCAATAGTAAGATATTTTCCCTTGATCTTAAGTTAATAGTTATAATAATAATCATTTATACAAACATTATAATGCAATATTATGATGTTAGAATTAGTGGTATGCAAACACTAGTGGATAAGGAACTAGTTTATAAATCATTACTGTGTAAATGAAAGTAAATAGTATTTACACCCTAGAACAACTCTTACTTTGTATATAGTCTATAGTACCATAGACTAAGTTAAACTTCTTGGAAGTTTGTAATCATTTGATCTCCATAAGGAACCAAAGCTCTAAATAAATCAAACTAAGGCTAGATTAGACTTGGTAGTTAAAGATAGTAAAACTATCTAGGAATAAATATAGCATCACTTTTATTTATAAATAAATAGTATAATAATGTAATTTCGTCACATTACTTATGTCATGAATAAATTTGAAAGATAGAAATCACAACTTGACAACAATTGTGCAAATGATCATTTATAAATATAATACAATAATAAGCTGATAAATTTCCTCTACTGAAGCTTAATTGAAGGTAAAGCTAAGAGTTCTATGTAAGCTTGTTTCTTGAAAGGATTTAGGTTTATTTCCATACTTATAAGTAGTTTTGTAAATAACGTAGCTTATAGGTGGAAAGAAGATTTATCTAAAGTAGAATTCCTACTGATGTTATTGATCATTACAACATATATTTAAAATACTGTCATAGTTGCAAAACAAGTAAAGAAAAGTTACTTTACCTTGTAGTACCCTTGAATTCTATTAAGCACAATTTTACTCTAGCAATATATATATGCTAAAGAGGTATATATGAATTAACGCCTTAATAAACTCTTACTGGTTCAAAATTTTACCTGTCGAACCTGTAAGATCCAGAAATCCAGTTGAGTTAGCAATCGCTAAGTAAGCCCCATTCGAACATAAATTCTCACCTACTTGACAAAATCAAATCATAAGTATAGCTAGAAACAACTGAATGCAGGTTATTTACAACACATCAAAATTAAAATAGTGTTAATTTATATGTTTTTAAGTTAATCGTTACTTTTGTTAACTATTTCATTTATCCGTTAACCGCTAGCAATTAACAAATTGTGACTATGGACAATTTATGTTACATCAAAAAATTTTAATTTTTGTGAAAATTTGGGGTTATGACAATTTTAGATATGATCCATAACGATATCCAATTGCATTTAGTGAAAATCCATTGCTCATAAGAAAATGTTTCCACATTTGTCTCAAATATGTTTTTAATAATCAACTCTATTATGGAGTATATTTTCCATTTGGTTTTACATGGAGAATTATATATATCATTTGAGTTTTTTTTATGAACTACTACGTGCATGATCATAACTTTCAATATATATAGGTAACATTTTTCAAATGTACAGGGGACGTGAATACATAACATTGTGGTTGATGGATATTCAGGTATACACTTTATCAATAGTTGGTCTCAGGTGGCTCATGGGATCAACATTTGTCAAGAACCATATATTGATAGAACTCTTTTACAAGTCAAAAATATTTAAACACCAAAGTTCCCTCATATAGAGTATCAACCACCTCCACCATTGAAAGACAAAAGTGGCATGATTTAATCGATACACAAAATGAGTCTTCTATTCATATCTTTAAAATTGAAAAAGGAGAGTTGGATAGCCTTAAAGCTAATACCACACATATTGGAAATAAAGTAAAATACAGTACTTGTGAATTTCTTTCACCACACATTTGGAGGTGTGCCTTTAAATCTCGAAATCTTAATGAATATCAACAAAGAAAAATGAATGTTATTGTAGATAGTCGTCTTTGAATTCGTCCACCTCTTCCTCTTGGTTATTTTGGAAATGTTGTTTTCATGGCTACAACTATGAATCTTGTAGGAAACCTTACCTCAAATCCTATATATTATGCTGCAAGTATAATTCATGATGTTTTGGCCAAGATAGATGATGAATACTTGCGTTATTCTCTAGACTATTTGGATTTAAAAGGTGATTTGGTGCCTTTAGTTCGAGGAAGTCGTACACATAGGAGTGTTGATATTACTATCACAGCTTGGTATCGACTGCTTATTTATGATGCATACTTTGGGTGGGGAAGGAAAATATTCATGGGACCTGCAAATATATATCTTGAAGGCCGCAGTTACACTTTTCCTAGTCCTACCAATGATGAAAGTTTATTTGTTGCAATTAGATTGGAGGAAAATCATATAGCCTATTTTGAGAAATTGCTTTATGAACTCTAGTTATAGAGAATTTTTAATTTGGTTGCATGACTTATTTGGAATTACAATCTAGTGAAGTGTAGAAGCTTAAGGATGTAACATAAATAAATTTTGGGATTATCGCTATCTTTGAAATAAATATGTCACAAACTTATTACTGTCATCGTAAAAATGTGAATCTACATATATTCTTTAATAAAAGAAAATATGTTTTATTCGATAGCTAATTTTAGTGTTACATGATTAGCGTGCATGAATATAGCTCTCCGTAGCTAATTAAATATGTTAGACTTATTATTGTCATTGTAAATATGTGGTCCTCTACATATCCTTTTTTTTAAGAAATGTGTTTTATTCGATAGTTATTTTTAAGGGTACATGATTAGCATTCATGATATAGGTCTCCACACATTAAAATCACATGGATATAAGACAGCAAAAAATGTCCAACATGGATATAAGTCAGCAAAAAATGTCCAACAATTATGCATATATAGTCGTATTAGCAATAGTGAGTCCCAAATTGAATAACACTACAACATTCATGTCTCTCATAGGGATTCACAACCTCCTAGAATCAATCATCCACATAAAACACCTTATACTATCCTAGGGATATGTTCCCTCATCTAATAATATAACAGGAACGGAAATGTTAGGGTGCTACCCTAATCAGTTTAAATAGTTCAATAAGTTGTTATGTGTTGAGTTCATCTATATTAAATAAGGGCCTTGAAGTATATATAGTGTGGAAATAATATTTGCATAATACCAAGTAGAAATTTTGGCCTACTAAAAAGTGCTTCCCCTCATAAGGCCTACGAGAAGTTTTTCCCTGTTATATTTGTATCATTCAAGCTAGCATTATCTTAGGATCTTTAACTGAGAGAATAACAAGCACAACAATCAAACATAAGAGACAATGGACACAAATATTTTCCTCGGGGAAACCATAAAGGAGAAAACCCCGCAACTTCCTCAGAGATAGAATCAGCACCAAAAGAAAAACCCCAAAATAGTAAGATGGTCTCCCGACAGCAGTAGTCTCTCTCTCTCTTGTCCCAGCAACTTCTTCTCTCTCAGTTATGCACTACAACTGAGTGTGAGTAAATGTATGATAAATAGAGAGGCTCACTATGCTCTATTTATACTAATTCCCGAATTGACAATAACTCACTAGGGTCGAATTCCCTATGAGAGTCTAATAACACTAGGGCCCCACAATTGGGGGGACTTTAACCCTTGATCAATAAGGAGGGTTACCCACAATGAATTTACATGACTTGTTTACATTATTGAATCTCCTGATAGGAACATCGGGGTATGACATGACTCAATTACATTATAGATACTTCCCATAATAAACATCGGGGTACAATACATAAAATATACAAGTGAATACATTCCGAAGTTACAATTACATCAACACTCCCTCTTAACTAGGAAGGTATTCTCTCAACACAATTTATTAGCACAAGTATTCTTCTCTGTATCATCTGGATCACTATCAAGTTATCTTCATCTTCAAGTCATCTTCATTTCTGAATCTGGATCATCACTGGATCTAAATCATCACTGAATCTGGATCATCACTGGATCTGGAACATATCTGGATCTAGATCATCACTGGATCTGGATCATCACTATATCTAGAGCATCTCTGTTGGATCATCATCACAAGTGCTATCTCTTGATTCTTCTCGTTGTAGGAACTTCTACAAAGACAACCCTTTTTCATACTAGTTGTAGGCCTAACCTCCATGTAGGTCTTCTGCAATGCTTATATCTGACCCTAAGTTAGAATGGCCTGCCCAGCACTTACATACGACCATGCGAGGAACACATCCACCATACATGTCAAAAAGGCACACTCGGCACTGACATCTGACCATGAGAGGAACCAATCCAGTCATCTATGTCAGAAAGGCCCAGCACTCACATCTAACCATGAGAGGAACCAATCCAATCAACTATGTCAGAAAGGCTCTATACTTACATTCGACCATGAGAGGAACCAATACAATCATACATGTCGAAAGGGCTCTGCACTTACATTCGACCATGAGAGGAACCAATCCAACCATACACGTCAAAAGGTCTCTGCACTTACATATGACCATGTGAGGAACCAATCCAGCATGTCAGAAGGGCTCTGCACTTACATATGATCATGTGGGAACACATCCCACAGCCACATCAAAATGGATCTGCACTTATATTTGATCATGTGGGAACACAACCCACAATCATATCAGAGCATCTCTACACTTACATCTGACAATGGAAGCAACCAATCCTCTCACCATGTCAGAATGGCTCATGGACTCATCACTTCCCTTTGGAGGCAACCTTGATTTGGAGAACAACAAGATTCTCCCTGAAGTACTCAAACTTCACTCTGGCTAATGGCTTGATCAACACATCAGCTATCTATTTATTCGTCGCAACATACTGGAGCTTCACTGCTCCTATCTGAACCATATCCCTGATATAGTGATATTTGATCTTGATATGCTTCAACTTGTCATGGAACACCGGGTTCTCCGACAACTTCACACAAATCTAGTTGTTGCAATATACACAAGTAGCATCCAACTGGAGATCAAACAAATCAAACAGTATCTTCCTTAGCCATACTACCTCACAACTAGATGAACAAGCTGCGACATACTCTGCTTCAGCTGTACTCAGTGCCACACAGGGCTGCTTCCTGCTAAACCAAGAGATCACACCTGATCCCATACTGAAGTAGCACCCTGAAGTGCTCTTTCTATCAATGGCACTTCCTGCCCAATTTGAATCAACGTAACCTTCCATGTTCATGTTCTGATTTGCTTTATACTTGAGCCCATAATCAACTGTACCCTTCAGGTACCTCAGAATATGCTTTGTAGAAATCAAGTGAACATGTCTAATATCTCTCAGGAACTGGCTCAATGTGTTCACAGCAAAGAAAATATCTGGTCGTGTATTCGTTAGGTACATCAAGGACCCAATCATCTGATGATACATTGTAACATCAACCGACTCTGATGAATCATTACTTAGAAGCTTCAGGTTCGATGCCATAGGTGTGGTAATGGCCTTGCAGTCCATCATCCTGAATCTCTTCAGGATCTCTACTACATACTTCCCTTGTTCGAGGTAGATTCCATCCACATTCTGCCACACCTCCATGCCTAGAAAATAGTGCATCATACCCAAGTCCTTCATTTCAAACTCGACAGCAAGCTTCCTCTTTGTATCAGTAATCAACCCATCTCCACCTGTTAAAAAACAGGTCATCTACATACAGTAGGAGTATCACTAGGTTACCTTCTTCAACCTTGTAGTAAAGGTTGGAATCTGCTTTACTTTTGGTAAAGCCCAAACTGGATAGAAAGCCATCGATTCTGTTGTACCATGTCCTGGGTTCCTATTTCAAATTGTACAAGGATTTCTTCAACTTACACACATGAGACTCCATGTCTTGTGTTTCAAAACCAAGTGGCTGATCCACATACACTTCCTCTTCTACTACACCATTGGCAAGAAGGCAGCCTTGACATCCATTTGGTGTATCTTCCATTTTATCACTGTAGCTAAAGCAAGTACCGATATGATGGAAGTGTATCTAGCTACAGGTGCAAAAGTCTCTTCATAATCTATTCCTTATTTATGGGAGAAGCCACGAGCCACAAATATTGCTTTATATTTCTCTATGATACCATCTACAGCATGCTTGATCTAGTAGATCCATTGAAAAGTCACAACAGACTTCCCCTCTGGTCTTGGAAGAACATCCCAGGCATCATTCTTCATGATCGACCGGTACTCCTCGATCATAGCATCCTTCCATTCTTTCTTCTATGTTGCTTCTTCATATGTGGAAGGTTCTTTATCAATGAAGTCAGACAATAGTGCTACATAGACAGAGCAGGACCTGGTTCTTTTCCTCTCTCTATGCACTTCTTCTGGAACCCCATATCTTTCTGCACCTTAGATAACATCTGATACCCATGCATGTTTCCTCTTGTTAGGATTCTTCTCTTGGGGTGGATCTATAGGTTACTGTGGTTCTTCTATTTCTCAATCTTCATCTTAATTTGCATCATTCATATTTGTATCTTGAACTCTGGATACTTTTGTTTCTTTAGAGTCTTCAACTAGTCTCTTTCTATATTTGTTATAGGCTGAGTCTTTGTCAAATGTTACATCTCTGCTTATGTCAATTTTCTTGAATCTTGGGAATTATATTCTATAAGCTTTCGACCTTTCAGAGTATCCCACAAATATACCTTTCTTTCTTGAAGGATCCAAGTTTGACCTCTTTTATTTTGGAATGTGTATGTACACTGGACATTCGAATATTCTTAGATGGCTAACTTCTAGTTTCTTGTCAGAGAAGACTTCTTCAAGTGTTTTGTTCTCGAGTACTTTATGCAGAGTACGGTTCTGTACATACACAGTTGTTCTAGCAGCTTTTTCCCATAGATGCATAGGAAGATATTGATCATGAAGCATTGCCCTTGCAGCTTTCATAATCATTCTATTCTTTCTTTCTACAATCCCATTCTATTGTGGATTATGAGAAGTGGTTAACTCCCTCTTAATCCCTGAATCTCTAAATAATTATTTGAATTCATTTGATGTGAATTCTCTGCCATTGTTTGATCAAAAGGTCTTGATTTTCTTTTCTGTATGATTCTCGATCAAGGATTTGACCTCTTTGAACTTGCCGAATACTTCATCTTTGTTTTTCATGAAGTATATCCATGTATTTCTAGAAAAATCATCAATGAAAGAAACATAGTATACATACCCGCTTAATGAGCTGGATGACATCGGACCGCATACATCGTAGTGAATGATTTCCAATATTCCTTTTGCTTTGCTTTCGCTACTTGGAGATGTCTTCTTTGTGTTCTTTCCTTTCACACATCCTTTGCAAACTCCTTCATGTTTTGTTTTCATTTCTGGAAGTCCTTCAACAACTTTGCTTGTAAGCGGTAGTGCTCTGTAGTGTACATGTGAAATCCTTCTATGCCAAAGTTCATTTGGCTCCACTGAGTCATGAACCAAATCTTGTTCTGGTTGTCCCTTCAATTTGTATAATCCTCCTCTTGCTCTCCAATTATTAGTGCATCGTCAATAGTCTTTCCTTTTGGCCACATGAGGACTTGGCCATCTACAAATGCAACCCTCATGCCTTTTTCATCCAATGCCGATGGATATAAGATTCTTCTTTAGTCCTGGTACAAACAAGACATCCTTCATTTTCATAGACTTTCTAGAGTCTAGCTTGTAGGAGGATTCACTGCTACCTTTTATGGGATATTGGTAGTCATCCCCAAGTTTCACCTTATGGGGTGAATTATGTTCGGATAGTTTCTCAAAATATTCCTTGAATCCTGTCATGTGCTTGGAAGCCCCACTATCAATAATCCAATCTTTGCTTCCATGTGTGACAGTTCCCGTGAGGGCAGAGATCAAAACATCTTATTCATCACTTGAAGAGTCTTCACTTTCTTGTTTGACTCTTTTTCTGGGAGGATCATCATCCTCAGCAGTGTGAGCATGATGTCTTCTTTTGGAGTTCTTCTTCTTCTTAGAACCACTCTTATTCATGGGACAATTTATATCAAAGTGTCCTCTTTCATCACATGTATAGCATCTGAGTTTGGATAGATCCTTGTTTGTTTTTACAGAATTGTCTTTCTGGTGAGAATGCTTACCTCGATGATGATGATTGTCCCTTCTGTTTTTCTTGGATTGTACTATGAGAGCCTGTTGTTCATTTCCCATATTTTATTCTCGAGCTACTATTTGAGCTTCTTCTTGTGAGCATTCTTCCCACAGTCTACTAAACTTGATTAGCTTATTTCTAGCACAGAGTCCTTGAATGAAAGAATCCCATGACCTAGGGATGCCATTCAAGGTGGTCATCACAATTTCTGCATTCTCTACTTCTTCATCCACTGCTTCAATTTATTCTTTGATTTGGGAGACCCTTTTAAAGTATGACTATATGGTCTCCTCATTCTAGATATTCACATTCTTCAACTCGTTCCTCAAGGTCATCTTCTGGTTTATGTTCTTCCCTTCAAACAGTCTGTTCAAGGCATCAAACATAGCTTTAGGTGTCTTTAGGGAGGACACATGTGGTATGAGGTTATCCTTGATTGAATCAGCAATAATCCTCTTATCCATGACCAATTTATTCTTGTGTAAGGCCTTAGCCTCATCTCCCTATGGAACTGAAACTTCTTCAGTGATGTAAGAGTCCAACTCATTTTCTTCCAGGACCAGGGATATCCTATACCTCCAGGCTCAGAAGTTATCAGCTCCCTCATGCTTTTCATCAAGCTTGGTATGATGAGACATCTTAACTGAGAACCTCAAGTGGAAATACAAAAGATTTAGAACTTACCAGGTTAAGATGTCGGAACTGGATCTGGAGCTGAATTTCTGTAGAGTTGGTTCAGGAGCAGATTAGGGTTTGAATTTCCTGGAGTTATTTCCAAGCAAAAACTTTGATCTTGATCTCTAAAATTTATTTTGGGGAGGAGATCAATCCAAGCCTGGGTTCACTCAAAAATTCCACTTCTGTGGAAAGCCCTAATTTTCGGCAGTAGTGTCGGGTAAAAAACTGAAAATGCTCAGAATCAAATTCTGCTTCGATAGAAAGATGCGCCCTAGAAAGGAGAGGGAGCCCAACCTCCTTTTTCTGAAAATCTGTGGAGAGAGATCCAAAAAGTAGAAAGCCCTAGTTTATGCAGCTGCACAGTGTCTTATTCTCAGGTTAGCTCTGATACCATGTTAGATTTTTATCATTCAAGATAGCATTATCTTAGGATCTTTAATTGAGAGAATAACAAGCACAACAATCAAACATAAGAGACAATGGACACAAATATTCTCCTAGGGGAAACCATAAAGGAGAAAACCCCGCAACTTCCTCAGAGATAGAATCAGCACCAAAAGCAAAACCCCAAAACAGTAAGATGATCTCCCGACAGTAGTAGTCTCTCTCTCTCTCTTGTCCCGGCAACTTCTTCTCTCTCAGTTATGCACTACAACTGAGTGTGACTGAATGTATGATAAATAGAGAGGCTCACTCTCTATTTATACTAATTCTCGACTTGATAATAACTCACTAGGGCCGACTTCTATAGGAGAGTCTAATAACCCTAGGGCCCCACAACTGTGGGGACTTTAACCCTTGATCAATAAGGATGGTTACCCACAATGACTTTACATGACTTGTTTACATTATTGAATCTCTCGATAGGAACATCGGGGTATGACATGACTCAATTACATTATAGATACTTCCCGAAATAAACATCGGGGTACAATACATAAAATATACAAGTGAATACATTATGAAGTTACATTTACATCAACATTCCCTACTAGAAAGTTCTATTATTAGAAACTATATATATGATTAGAACCAATGTAATAATATTTCATGTGATGTATATTGTAATTGAAGTTATGGTGTCATGGACCGATTTTCCATGTAATAAAAAAAAATAAAGGAAAAATAGTTTTGAAAATAAAAGAAAAAAAAAAATATATATATATATATNTACACTTCTTAAAATGAACCATTTTTTGGAGAGGTGCAGCGAAGGAAGATTGCCACAAGGGATTGGGGCTATGGGAAAAACCATGTTGGTGAGGGGTTTTGGGTTTACCATTTACATGAGTTTTAGGGTGACCTCAATTATTGGTTGGAGGAAACCATGATATTTTCCTCCATGTGTGGGTAAGCTGGTGTATCTGTTAATATAGGGATTTTTTGAGGCTCCCATGCCCCCAAAATTCCTGTTATATGATCCAAATATCATCCTTGAGGTGGTAAAAGAAGTAAAGAATCAGGTTAAGAGGATGTAGCAAGTGATTGAGGGATGAGAGCCATGCGTTAGCTTGAAAGCAGTAGAAATTCATAGATTTGAAAAATATCTAGCGATTGAAATGAATAGTGCTTTACATAATGACATGGTAGAGACGACAGAGATGATTGAGCAGATCTACAAAAATGATAATCATAATGATGGGCCAAATTAAAAGATCCCTCGATGAAGTCACAGGTAATTAAAGTATGGAAAGCAATGATCACTTTTAGAAAATTCAGATCTAATATCTTGGTGTAAATCAATATCACACCCATAACTTGCATGTATTATGGAGGGACCCAAGCGCACACAGTGGAATAAACTTCCCCATACATGTGGCATGTTTTCATTGGTTGCACGTCCTTGGAGAAATTTTGGTAAACCGCTTAGCGAGTGAGCCTTACCGCCTTGGGAAACCCAGGTGGTTTTCACTGAAAATAAAAGTCCGTGGTCCCATTGTTAGTCTAAGTCACCCCATCCGATCACGTAAGTTAGTTGGTGGTCTTGCTTTTATAGGTCACTTCACACCCATCTCAGTCATTAATAGCCCACCACATGTCGAATTTTAAATGTGCGAAGTCGTTAAAGTTAATTTTCACCTGTTTGCAAGGAATTATCTTTAAAAATTGTTTAGAACATCAGCGGATGATACCTCATGTGTGCAACTACCCCCATCTGTCATCCCATACACCAATATGGGAAACCATTCATACTACAAAAACGTTAACTGGGTATTTTATATTTTTACGAAAATGTGTTTTCCATTTACCACTGCCAACTTAATTTTATGCTAACTTGTAAATTGAACCATCTCAAACCCACGAATCAATAAGTTTGGACCTAGGAACGGGAATACATCCCATTGTGGTTGATGGATATTCAGGTATACACTTTATCAATAGATGTTCTCAAGTGGCTTGTGGGATCAACATTTGTCAAGAACCATATATTGATCGAACTCATTTACAAGTAAAAAATATTCAAACACCAATGTTCCCTAATATAGAGTATCAACCACCTCCACCATTGAAATACAAAAGTTGCATGATAATCGATACACAAAATGATTCTTCAGTTCATATCTTTAAAGTTGAGAAAGGAGAGTTGGATAGCCTTAAAGCTAAGACCACACATATTGGAAATAAAGTAAAATATAGTACTTATGAAGTGCTTTCAGCACACATTTGGAGGTGTGCTTGTAAAGCTCGAAATCTTAATGAAAATCAACAAAGCAAAATTAATGTTATTGTAGATAGTCTCCTTTGACTTCGACCATCTCTTCCTCTTGGTTATTTTGGAAATGTTGTTTTCATGGCTTCACCTATGGCTCTTGCAGGAAACCTTACCACAAATCCTATAGATTACGATGCAAGCATAATTCATGATGTTTTGGCAAAGATAGATGATGAATACTTGCGGTCTTCTCTAGACTATTTGTAATTAAAAGGTGATTTGACGCCTTTAGTTCGAGGAAGTCGTACACATAGGAGTCATGATATTACTATCACATCTTGGTATCGACTTTCTGTTTATGATGTATACTTCGGGTGGGGAAGGCCAATATTCATGGTACCTACAAATATATATCTTCAAGGTCGTAGTTGCATTTTCCCTAGTCCTACCAATAATGGAAGTTTATTTGTTGCAATTAGATTGGAGGCAAATCATATAGCCTATCTTGAGAAATTGCTTTATGAACTCTAGTTATAGAGAATTTTTAATTAGGTTGCATGACTTTTTTGGAATTACAATCTATTGAAGTGTAGAAGCTTCAAGGATGAAACATAAATAACTTTTGGGAATGTTTCTATCTTTGAAATAAATATGTCACAAACTTATTATTTTCATCGTAAATATGTGTCTCTACATCTATTATTTAATAAAAGAAAATGTGATTTATTCAATAGCTAATTTTAATTGTACATTATTAGCCTGCATGAATATAGCTCTCCATAGCTAATTAAATATGTTAGACTTATTATTGTCATTGTAATTGTTTTATTTCAAAGTTATTTTTAATGGCACATGATTAGCATGCATGAATATTGGTGTCCACACATTAATCACATAGATATAAGTCAGCAAAAAAATGTCTAACATGGATATAAATTGGCAATAATTAGGATAATTTTCTTTTGAAAATTCATATGTTTGTGTTAAAGGTTTGAAAGAAATATTATTTTACATTATACATCTTTCTTCTAAATTTCTATGGGTGATAACTCCTTAGTTAATTGTCCACCTTTTATGCCATGAAGGATGTCAATGGCCACAGTATTCTTATTTATCTAATTTTTTAGATATTTGTACACCTTATTTTATTATCTTTTCTTGTTAGCATTTGTTTAGCTTTATTTAATTTTATTTATATTTTTGGCATTTGTCTCAACATGAAGGACGAATGACTTGGGAGCCATATTTGAACAATTTGTTGTAATACAATATTTTCTAATCTAAGTTGTTGTTTCTTTTATTTTTATTGGAGAAGTAATTTAATTTGGAAAGTTTTTTTTGAAGATAATTACCTATGGAGAACATGTTGAAGCAACGTTGGTAATTTGATTAATGGGAACATATAATTCAAATATTTCTCACACCCACTCGAAGATCAATATAACAAAACATATTCTACAACATTATTCTTGCCATAAATCCCTTTATAAAATGACTTAATTTTTAATTTTCAAATTATTTTAAGCAAATTCTACACTCATGAATATAACTTGAACACCAGGTATCTAAAATGTGAAAACCTTTACTAAAACCAACAACTTTTGAATATGCTAATATAAAAATTGATAACGCTTGAAATAGTAAAAACAATACACAAAATTTACTCTCAATGATACACATATTTTCGTATTGAAAATTGATAAAATAATTACATTTCTATAGCTCAAAACTTAATTACACTAACCATAACTCTAATCACCTTAAGGAATGCAAAATTATGCATATATAATTGTACTAGAAATAGTGAGTCCCAAATTGAAGAACACTACAACATTCATGTCTCTCATAGGGATTCCCTCCCAGAATAGATCATCCACACAAAACACCTTATGCTAGCCTAGGGATATCTTCCCTCATCTGATAATACAACATGAATGCAAATGTTAGGCTCCTACCCTAATCACCTTAAATAGTTCAATAGGTTGTTATGTGTTGAGGCCATCTATATTAAGTAAGGGCCTTGAGGTATATATAGTGTGGAAATAAAATTTGTATAAGACCTAGTAGAAATTTTGTCCTACGAAAAAGTTCTTCCCCTCATGAGGCCTACTAGAAGGTTTTCCCTACTAGAAATCTCCTTTATTAGAAAGTATATATAGGAGTAGAACCAATGTAATAATATTTCATGTGATGTATATTGTAATTGAATTTATGGTGTCATGGACCAATTTTCCATGTAATAAATAAAAATAAAGGAAGGAAAAATAGTTGTGAAAATAAAAGAAAGAGAAAATATATGTAAACTTTAATTTCTTGATTGTATATTAATGATGAGTTATGATGTAAAAGTATAGGGTAATTACTTTTTAGTTTTCAACCTTAGATACACTACTTAAAATGAATCATTTTTTCAATAGGTATAGCGAAGGAAGATTTCCACAAGGGAGTGGGGCTATGGGAAAATCCATGTTAATGAGGGGTTTGGGTTTACCATTTACATGAGGTTTAGGGTGACCTCAATTCTTGGTTGTAGGAAACCATGATATTTTCCTCCTTGTATGAGTAAGTTGGTGTACCTGTTAGTATAGGGATTTTTTGAGGCTCCCATTCCCTCAAAGTTCATGTTATATGATCTAGGAATAAGCCCATAGGTGCTAACAATACTAAACAATTAGGATAAGAGGACGTATCATGTGATCAAGGGATGAGATCCATGTGTTAGCTTGAAAGCAGTGAAAAACCATAGATTTGAAAAGATCAAGCGATCAAGATGAATGGTGCTTGGCGTAATTGAATAGTAGATATGACAGAGATGATTGAGAATATATACAAAAGTGATAAGTCAGAACGATGGGCCGAATGAAAATCACCCTCGATGAAGTGACAGGTAATTAAAATATGAAAAGTGATGATCATTTTTGGTAAAGTCAGATCTAATATGTCAGTGGAAATCAAAAGCACGCCCATAACTTGCATGTATTACGGATGGGGCTAAGTACACACACTGGAATAAATCGCCCTATATGCATGGCATGTTTTCATTTTCTTCGCATCATTGGTGAACTTTTGGTAAACTCCTTAGCGAGTGAGCATTATTGCCTTGGGAAACCCATGTGGTTTTCACTCAAAATACAATTTTGTGGTCCCATTGTCAGTATGAGTCACCCAATTCAGTCATATCAGTTAGTTGTTGGTCTCAGTGTCAAAGGGGTCACTTCACGCCCATATCAGTCATTAATATCCCACCAAATGTCAAATTTTGAATGTGCAAAATCGTTAAAAGTCCATTTTTGCTCATTTGTTCAATTAATCCCAACAGTCATCCTAGTTACCAATTTGGGAAACCATTAATCCTTCACATCTCTTAATCGGGTATCTTATCTTTTTACCAAACTATGTTTTCCATTTACCACTGCCAACTTAATTTTACCCGAACTTGTAAATTGAACCAACTCAACCCCCTGAATCAATAAGTTTCAAGAATTAAAATGTCTCAGTCAACCTCTGAATCTGCTCCAAGGACTAATTCATTTAATAATGTTCCCATCTTTGACCATCAAGTAGACATCAAAAACCTAGAAGTTACTCATTCTGACCTCATCTAAACCTTAAATGAAGCTCGATTTATAGATCTTTCTGATCAAGACACTTACAAGCTATGGGATCTAGGATTGGTATGTTCAGTGTGCCCCAGCCATCCATTTTCTAGAATTCATCGCCTGGTGTTCAAGTTTTTACTCCCCAAGTCAAACAATGATCATGTTCTTAGAAAGATTTAGGATTATTTGTGAAATTGATGCTGAGAATATTAGGAAGATGTTTGTTATCCATGACCAACAAGGCTTTTATCCTTTAGGAGAAATAGAAATGACCCTAACGTACCAAACATTAAGACCTTATGATAAACCCATGGAATTAGTCCATCATATGGAACCTAATATGATCACACAAGGCTCAAAACCTCCATTCAAAACTATATTCTTCAAACCTGAATCCATAAAAGCTATATCACTCTTATCCGCCATCCTAGGTTACAAAAGTGATGAAGAAGTCGACGAAATTATATAATTTAATTATCTTCAAGAGTCTTTACATCTCTCAGAATAGGATTAGAGATTCCATTCTGACTTCTTCCTAATACATAGGAACCTCCTGATCTACTACTAGAAGCTTCTTGTTTCACAATATCCCACTCTCTCTTGATAATCAAACAAAATTACTCCTCATTCAATACATGTCATTTTTACTTGTAGGTCGGGGCATATAGTTTTTCCCTACAAGCTAAATTCAATCATGTTTATTAGCAACCTTACATAATCCATTATTTTCAATAAAATGACAAACAACACATCGATATGCAAAACATTTTAACCAATGTTTCAGTATAACCATATCTCATCAATTTTAATCACATGAATACCTCAATGTATTTTCAGTGATTCATATAGTTATGTACAAATTAAATTAATGTTTCGACATAACCTTATTCATATTTCATGTAATGTTTTCTAGTTCTATATCAGTCTTATATTTAGATCTCATGAATATTTATGAAACACTTTTTCTTCTTAACATGATTATTCCTATTTACCAAAAAATTGTAACATGTGTTTTTAATCATTTTTATAAAATAACATCGTTCATAATCATAGGCATACAGATTGTAATAAAACAATATCTGATTTTATAAAAGCATGTGATAATAAAATAATCATGCAACTCTATATTCATATTTTTATGAACAATCATAACATTCATATTTCATGAATCAACCATGTAGCTCCATATTCATATCTTATGAAACAATTATGTATCTCTATGTTCATATCTTATGAAACAATCATGCATGCTTTATATTCATTTCTTTTGAAACAATCATACAGCTCTGTATTCATATCTTATGAAACAATCATGCATGCTTTATATTCATATCTTATGAAAAAATCATGCATTATTCATATCTTACGAAACAATCATACAACACTATATTCATATCTTATAAAAAAAATATTTGCAAATAAAGGAAATACAATCAAGATATATGCTCACAATTCCTAATCTCAGGAATATGAATATCTATATTATGGTAATGAAAACATTCAAAATCATATAGATCTAAATAACATATAATAAAAAATGCAAGTAATTATGTTTTATTGTTTTGCATGATCCATCTTCATCGTTGCTTCCTTGCGAATATTATTGGAGTCCCTCACTCTTGATCTCTTTGCAAATTTGAGTGCATGTAGGAGGTATCAAATATCTTCATGGAGAAACTAGATCCCATTTAACCTGGAGTGAATGCTCTCCTTCAAGGAAAAATTCTTCCAATAATCATCATGTTATCTCCCAAAATAAATTTATTTTGATAGTATGAAGAATTCGAGTCATGTCATGAAAGATTTAAATATGACTAACAAATTGAAGGTCTCTGTTTGTGCTATGGTTGAAAAAATTGGAAGTTTTAGCTTTCGGTGGCTTAGGCGGGTTTCGATGGCTAAGCGTGGTTTCAAAATGGTCTCTAAGCCACCGAAAGAAGACTTTTGGTAGCTAAGACAAAAAATTTAGGACGCTCTAAGCTACCGAAAGGGGCCTTTTACTGTGAAAAGTCATTTTTTTAAAAGATGATTATGAGCGACTCGAGAATCATTTTGAAAAAAGCTTTGATTTTTTTGTTCCTAACAGTTAGAGAACAATAACCTCTCTCATTTTTCCTATAGGTGTTGCATATTGGGAGACTCAAATTCATCTCTGAGACCTAATTTTTAGATCTCAGAATTTCCTGTTTTACACATGTTTTTGAAATCCAGATCCCGGGACAATTAAAACGAATTCCAAAAAAATGAGAGAGGTTTTTTCTCAAAAAAACCAGTATACCAAAATGTATTTTTGTTTATACATAGGTGTCACATATTTGAAGGTCCAAAGCCATCTTTGAGCCCCAGTTTTCAGCAGTTTGGCCAAAGTTTTAGGGCAAAAGATGACTTGTCAGTCCTCTCGGTGGCATTTTCGAGCTCATCTATCAGTGCATGAAGATTTTATACAGATTTTGAAGAGTTCAAAGATCAAACCTAGGTCCCAGAGAATCAACCGGCTATTAGGGAAAATACATGAACTAGAGGTCTTAGAAGGAAAATCCAAACCCTAACCCTAAAACACGATGTTGTTGTTATACAAGTTGAAGAAATCTGAGATTGATGAAGGATAACTCAAGGATCTATAGGATGATAAGAAGGTCAAGGTTACAGAAGAAATATTCAAGCCCTAGAACACACCTTGCACTGGAAACCCTAGCAGAGGCAATTATTAGCCTTCAGAATCCGGAGGTAGCCCATGATATTGCTGATATTCCAAATCTTATGTAGGTTAAGAAAGTACCATAAGGATAGGAGTAAAGTGTAAAAGTATGATTTAGAGGATAAATAAAATTCTGCAGAAAACAGAGCTTTCAGTGGCTTAGGTGAATGCAGCAGTAGTTCATTAGCCACCGAAAGCCCTGCTCTCGGCAGCTAATGGTTCTAATGTTTTAGCCTCTTAACCACCGAAAGCAGACAGAGGTAGAATATTAAGTTTTGAAACACAGTACCAATTTTTGGCGAACATGGATGGCTTAGGGACAAAATATAAACCTAAAAGATGCTGAAGAAATAAATAAACAGGGAAGGTGTGCTTCATTTTTGCTAAGCCACTGAAAGGGGCATTTTACTATGAAAATGCATCATTTTAAAATGGGTATTATGAGAAACTGAAGAAGAAGTTTGCACAAATATCAGATATTTTTTATCCCAACATGTCAGAGAACAATAACCTCTCTCATTTTTCCTATAGGTATTGCATATTGGGAAAATCGAATCCATCTCTGAGCCCTAATTTTTGGATCTTAGAATTTCCCTGTTTTACACATGTTTTTGACATACACATCTCAAGAAGATGAAAATGAATTTCCAAAAATTGAGAGAGGTTTTTGCTCACAAAAAAACAGTATACAAAAACCTCTTTCTGTTTATACACAAGCTTCACATATTTGAAGAAAGAAATGCATCTCTGAGCCCCAGTTTTCAGCAGTTTGGCCAAATTTTTAGGGCAAAAGTTGACCTAACAATGCAGGTTACAGCAGAAAATGAAGAGTACTTCACCAACACCTGGGCAAGAGCAGAGGACCAGTGGCAGTTAGTTCCAGTGCTTACTTTATTTATCAGAAGGTTCAAACAGTGAACGAATTCTACATCTAGTTAGACTAGTAGTTAAATTAGGGTTTTTTGACCTAATTATGCAAAAAACTATTATTTTGTTTATTATGATTAAATCAGATCCAATTTTTCAGGATCTGAGTATTTTTGTAAAGGCTGTAAATCCTAAGACTTATTTTATTGAAAAATGTTCAACTTCAGGGATTTATAAGCCCATAATGCTTTCAGCTTCTCATTTTACTCTTCATGAATATAAGCTCTTTTCTTATGATCTGTTCAGCCATCATCTCTTTCTTTACTGTACTTATGCCTGAATGTGTATTTAGGTCATTTTTAGATTGATTAATAGCTGATAGATGTCATCCTATTGGTTTTTTAGTGCAATTTGATTTATAAGTGCCATCCTTATCATGATTTAGCCATTTATATGCATATGGTTTGTATGTAAGTCTGCCAGCCTGATGAGTTCTTCATCCCTGCACCTTATTGTCAACTTCTGAGCAATTGTAACTAAAATCCTTGTAAATGAGTGAGTTTTATGCATGTCTTGAGAGTGGAAAGGTTATCTAGGTCAACTGACTTGATCCATATCAAAAAACCCCAAAAACATTGTAAGTTACGAGGTATCCTCAAGCTACAACCTAGAGGAGTTTCCTGGAGTGATAACAAATTGGCGTCGTTGCCGGAGAGAGGAGACTAAAGATCAGCTTCCCTGGGAGATGACATAGATACTTGATTTGATGATAGACAAATCTTGGACACTATTCTAGTTGTAATCATCTATTTGGCGACTCCATTGAAATAAGGTGGCTTCAAGAATACCAAGCACCAGATCAACACCTAAAGGGCCACCAGCAACACCTGTTTCAAATCCAGAAGAGATTCTGAGAAGAGCTAGGGATTCACTAAGGAAGACCAGCAGTGCTGCACAGGAAGCTACATCAGGTATTTCAAGAAATATTTCTACTATTATTTCTTCTGCTGAAACACTTAATTCTCATGAATTTATAAATACGTCAGAAAATTCTAGGGTTTGGGCATCTTCAAGCACTGTTGCTTGTAAAGATCTCATCCCTGGCAACTCCATGAAGGACGAATTTAGTGGTGACTCCACCATATAAATATGTCAAAAGCATTTGCTACTCTTTTGGATCAGAGGTTTTCACCTCTTGAATTCTCTTTTGTTCCTGGTTTCCCACATCCAGTACTTGATATGTCTAAATGGGGAGATTTTCTACCTATCTTCAAAGAGGAGGAAGAAGACAGTCCTCCAGAACACCTCCTCAAGTTTTATGAATGCATGGATCTATTAGATCAGCAGCATGAATATGTTCATGTATTCATTATATGGTGATGCACATCAGTGGTATTTTTCTTTACCTCCTTCCAGTATTTCATCATTGAAGGATTTTCACAAAGCATTCACTAAGCATTGTAAAAGGTACTATTCAGATGAGTTTGCATTTGATAATTGTTGTGAAAAATATAAGTTGCATGCTGAGGATGAAAAGGTAAATAGATTAGAATATTTTAAGTTTTGTGAGGATTTGTCCACTTCCAGAATTTATTTTAGTTCTACTTTTTAGCAAAGAGATGATCAAAGACATATGCATGTTGTGGTTAATGATAGCTATGAAGAGTATGCTGCAATAGGGGACACTTCTCATTGTGATTGAGATGTTAATGATCTTCAGAATGTTAACCATAATATAGATGCTTTTGAACTTGTACCAAATGCATCTGCTGACTTAGGGTGTCAAGAAGATCAGATTGTCCCCTTTGGAAACCCGAAAGATAATGAGCAGATTGAAATAACAACATGTAACAAATTTGGATCTGCATCAAATACTAAAGGCAGCCCTCAGTTTTCTGATTTGCAAACAAAGGAAGAATGCAACAGATATGAAGAGGAAGATTATGATATGAAAAGTCCATAACAGCAGGGCATAACTCATCCTTCCCAGTCAGAGGTTGAGCAATCTACAGTTAACGTAGTGATCAATGAAAGCAACCAGCAGCAGCATTTCATTAAGTTGGAACAACAACATAAAAGGTATTTCTTGTTGGATTTTATGACCCTTTTGCTGACTATTTGGAACTTATGAGCAGCATAGATATCAAAATATTTTTGTCAGATGATCGCTGGTTCTATCACCCTTCGAAACTACATTGTTGCATGCTAGGGTTTCATTTATTTTTTAGGTCAAGATCAAGGATAAGTTCAGCAGATCAACTTCTAACCTAGATTCATTGGAAGCATGATGTCATGTGATAAGAAGAATCTATTGATTAGAATTAGGAGTAGGAGTAGATAGGAAAATAAGCTCTTAATATGAGCAGCTACGTTATTTTTAGTTGTTTTCATGAATAAGCAAAGTAGGCTACAAGAAGATTTCAAGGGATTAGTTATAAAAGACAAATGAATCCATTCCCAATGGAACACTAGAAGATAGCTTTAATTATTCTTTTTTAGGAAAGGAATTTTGGTCTAGGGTTCTTGGGACCTATAGGGAGGTTCCTATCCCCAAGTAGGAGCCAGATGTTATCTCCCAAAATAAATTTATTTTGATAGTTTGAAGAATTCGAGTCATATCATGAAATATTTAAAGATGACTAACAAATTGAAGGTCTTTGTTTGTGCTATGGTTGAAAAAATTGGAAGTTTTAGCTTTTGGTGGCTTAGGTGGGGTTCTTAATAGCTCATTAGCCATCGAAAGGCTTTGTTTCAGCAGCAAACACTTTAACACAGGATGAAAGATAACCACCGAAAGCAGGCCCAAGCGATTAAATGGTGAAATAACTTTCGATGGCTTAGGCAAGACTTCAAACAACTCATTAGCCACCGAAAAGTGTTTCTTTCAGCAACTTAGTGAACAATGCAAGAAGGGTGTTAACCACCGAAAGCAGGCAAAAAGGCATTGGAGGAATATCCCGCTCAAAAAAACTCAAAGCACAGGTTTCGGTGACTAAGCATGGTTTCAAAATGGTCTCTATGCCACCGAAAGTAGACTTTCAGTAGCTAAGACCGAAATTTCAGGACGCTCTAAGACACCGAAAGGGGCATTTTACTATGAAAATTCATTTTTTTTAAATGATGATTTTGAGCGACTCGAGAATCATTTCGACAAATGCTCGAAGGCTTTTGTTCCCAACAAATCATAGAACAATAAACTCTCTCAGTTTTCCTACAGGTGTTGCAAATTGGAGAATCAAATTCATCTCTGAGACCTAATTTTTGGATCTCAGAATTTCCTGTTTGACACATGTTTTTGAAATCCAGATCCCGGGAAAATTAAAACAAATTCCAAAAAAATGAGAGGTTTTTCCTAAAAACAAACCAATATACAGAAACCTCTTTTGGTTTATACACAGGTGTCACAGATGTGAAGGTCCAAAGCCATCTTTGAGCCCCAGTTTTCAGCAGTTTGGCCAAAGTTTTAGGGCAAAAGATGACTTGTCAGTCCTCTAGGTGGCATTTTCGACCTCATCTATCAGTTCATGAAGATTTTGTGCAGATGTTGAAGAGTTCAATGATAAAACCTAGGTCCCACAGAATCAACCAGCTATTAGGGAAAATACATGAACTAGAGGTCTTAGAAGGAAAATCCAAACCCTAACCCTAAAACACGATGTTGTTGTTATACAGGTTAAAGAAATCTGAGATTGATGAAGGATAAATCCAGCATCTATAGGATGATAATAAGGCCAAGGCTGCAGAATAAATATTCAAGTCCTAGAACACACCTTGCACTGGAAACCCTAGCAGAGGTAGCTATTAACCTTCAGAATCCGGAGGTAGCCCATGATATTGTTGATATTCCAAATCTAATGCAGGTTGAGAAAGTACCAGAAGGACAGGAGTAAAGTGTAAAAGTATGATTTAAAGGATAAATAAAATTCTGTATAAAACAGAGCTTTCGGTGGCTTAGGTGAACGCAACAGCAGTTCGTTAGCCACCGAAAGCCCCGCTTTCGGCAACTAACGGTTCTAATGTTTTAGCCTCTTAACCACTGAAAGTAGATAGAGACAGAATATTAAGTTTTGACACGCAGTACCAGTTTTTGGTGAACATGGATGTCTCAGGGACAAAATATAAACCTAAAAGACGCTGAAGAAATAAATAGGGAAGGTGTGCTTCAGTTTTGCTAAGCCACCGAAAGGGGCCTTTTACTATGAAAAGGCATCATTTTAAAATGGGGATTATGAGTGACTAGAGAATTAGTTTGCAAAATTCTTAGATATTTTTGTTCCCAACATATCAAAGAACAATAACCTCTCTCAGGTTTCCTACAAGTATTGCATATTGGGAGAATCAAATCCATCTCTGAGCCCTAATTTTCGGATCTCAAAATTTCCCTCTTTTACACATGTTTTTGAAATACAGATCTCAGGAAGATGAAAACTAATTTCCAAAAACTAAGAGAGGTTGTTTATCAAAAAAAAATAATATACAAAAACCTCTTTCAGTTTATACACAGGTGTCACAGAGTTGAAGAAACGAATGCATCTCTAAGCCCCAGTTTTCAATACTTTGGCCAATTTTTTAGGGCAAAAGTTGACCTAACACGGCAGGTTAGAGTAGAAAAATGAAGAGTTTACTTCACCAACACCTGGGAAAGAGTAGAGGGCCAGTGGTAGTTAGTTCTAGTGCTTACTTTAGTTATCATAAGGTTCAAACAGTGAACGAATTCTACATCAAGTTAGACTAGTATTTAAATTAGGGTTTTTTGACCTAATTATGCAAAAAACTATTATTTTGTCTATTTTTATTAAATCAGATCCATTTTTTCAAGATCTGAATATATTTTTAAAGGCTATAAAGCCTAAGACTTATTTTATTGAAAAAGGTTCAACTTCAGGGATTTATAAGCATATAATGCTTTCATCTTCTCATTTTACTCTTCATGAATATAAGCTCTTTTGCTATGATCTGTTCAGCCATCATCTCTTTCTTTACTGTACTTATGCCTGAATATGTATTTAGGTCATTTTCATATTTATTAATAGCTGATAGTTGTCATCCTATTGGTTTGTTAGTGCAATTTGATTTATAAGTGCCATCCTTATCATGATTTAGCCATTTATATGCATGTGTTTTGTATGTAAGTCTGCCATCTTGATGAGTTCTTCATCCTTGCACCTTATTGTCAACTTATGAGCATTTGTAACTAAAAGCCTTGTAAATGAGTGATTTTTATGCATGTCTTGATAGTGGAAAGGTTATATAGGTCAATTGACTTGATCCATATCAAAAAACCCTAAGAACATTGTAAGTTACCAGGCATCCTCGAGCTACAAGCTAGAGGAGCTTCCTGGAGTGATAACACATCCTCTTCTTTAGATGAGATCTAAAATCTATGAGGCTCTGATTATACATAATATACATTGAATAATGATAATATCTGAATCACAAATCCTAGGGTTGTTCCATCAATTCATCCACTTTGGGAAAACAACCATAACATGAATTTAGAGAAGTTCATTTTCAAATACTTGATCGTATATCTCAAACAGCTACGAATTTTAAAAATTTTCTCATCCAAAATCTAAATCATCCCATTTGGGAAGTGGTTTTTCAACCATTTTGTCTGATTCCTCATTGATTGATCAGAACGTTTCCACAAAATTTGTCTCCTCGAAAGTGACAAAAATGGTGCATACTGACTTCATCTTGAATTCTCTCTACATTTGATAAAATATCATCACTCACTGAGGTCACACAAATATTTAGATAATACTCCAAAGAATGCTTAACACCCTTTCCTTTCATGTGTTGAATTTGGAAACACCTTCAAGTCGGTATTTCGATTGGACAGAGATCAATGCAATGGATCAAATTTTTTTCTTAACTCCTCAATATCATGCAGGATTTAGTTTGTGTGGGAGAAAATAATCTCTTGTGCACCTTTTCTCTGGTATTATGTTAGTGCTTGATTAATAAAGAAATTCCTGAAATTTAAAAATTCTGGTAAAAAAACCCCAGTGCATGTAGATCTCATAAACAATTCAAGCGCAAAAATTATTCAATCCATAAGACACATTATGTACCTTGGTAAAACCCTCCAAATCCGAAGAATAAAAAACCCAACAAACAATCCTTTTAGTATGATAGATAAATGCAGAGAACAATTTTACAACACTTATAGATTGCTTGATAAGAGATATCTAAGAAACACTAGATAATAGAGATCACTCAGAAACTGTCTCATTCTTACCAAGTGCATAGTAGTTAAATAACAAACATATTCATCCATACAATGAGAAGTAGTGAATGATTGCATTCCTTTAGGTATTATGAACATTGTATACACTATGTGCACTGTGGGAAGTATATACACATTAACCTTTTGCACCTTCCTTGACATGGTGCCAATTTGTCACCACGTAATTATCTCCCACACTCAAGGTATTTTCCCTCAATTAATTCATTGGTGTTAACTGATTGAGATAAACTGAACTGAATGGAACTGCATGTAACTAAATGTAACTGAACACCACTGAATGTAACTGAACAAAAATGAATGTAATTGAATAGTTAGTGTCGCATCATCAGTGTTATCTTCAACAACCACTTTGCATAAATCAAGGAGTAGATTCCTTAATTAACTAAAACTTGTTTTCCACAACTTTAGACTTAATTGATTCCTTTACAATTCGAGTTCACTAGAGGTATGACATAAGCAATTGGAATTTTACTGTATCTATGTGCTCATCTCATTTATTGTTAATTGATTATGCATGATCCAAGACTATTTATTTAGTTAATCATATTTATCATATGATACTCATAAGAATTTTTCTGAACCTATGACCATATGTATTACCTTGGTTCATATGGTCATATGCTAAAGTAAATCACTCTAGGGGTAGCTAATCCCTAAAGGATACTTGTAAAACCTAGTGACAATGACTAGCCATACATCACATAATATATCCTTGAGACTTAATACAACAGAAGTCATGTGATCTTGATACAACACACAACCCTGAACTTAATACAACATAAGTTTCAGACTTGATACAACATAAGTCCATCTCTATTTTAGGACCATCACATAAGGTACCATCTATGGGAATTATTTGACTTGATACGACACAAGTATATGACCTCAATACAACATAAGTTCATGGTCATAATATGACATAATATCCTAGCACAAGCATCTCTCCCGAATAGGACAAGGTCCTAGATTAATACAACATAAGCTCTTTAAGTTAATACAACATAACTTAGTGAAATTAATACAACATAGCTTAGTGAAATTAATACAACATAAGTTCCAGGGAGAAGATCTGAACCTAATACGACATAGATTTTGGACTTGATACAACACAAGTCTCATCAGAATGAGTCCCAAAGTTGTACTTTCAACAATAATGATCGTTAAGTCCACACTAGGATTCAAATTTCAAGCCTTTGGGGTTTGTCATAGGCCATTTTACTCATCATTGAAGAAAACCGTGAATTTTACCATGCTAAGAAAAATTAATTTCATGGCAATCCCATCAATAATTGAATTAATCATTATTATGTAAAATTGCAATAAAAGGGAAGCTTCAAATTTGTCCCAATGAATGGTTTTTAGTGGGAATGCCCATAGGGGGAAGCCAATGAGTCCAAAGGGAAAGGTGGCCAGTGTGAGTTGGAACTTGGTACTCAGTTACTTTAAAGTCTCTAGCCTCCATGTGTTTCATCATCGATGGATCATGACCCATGGGGATCTAATAATATCAATGACAAGCTTTTGTCGAAGGCCTTGCCACCCATGACTTGAACGCTTCTTGTGTTTAACACATTTAATGGAAGAAACAACCTCATTAAACTTGGTTGATGGCTCGTAGATGTTGTTGGAAGTGGGATTACCAAGTTACCAGTTACCACATACCAGTTCATCACTTCTTACTCTATGGGTTAATTTACTAAATTCAATGTGTAATGTATTGTGGTAATCTACCCCAAATTCGACATTCTAAACAAGCTCCACAATCCAGAAAATTCTTGTAATCATGTGACTTTGTCCCTATCCCACCCTATGTTTTATTTTTTGTACCAAGTAAATCCTATGGATCCCACCTTGTGTTTTCTTTGTTGTACCAAGTTGACACTTTACTGACATTCTTCCATGTCTTCGACCATCGATACATAATATTACAAGAATACAAAAAAAATTTGCTTATATGCATACTCCACCATGGTCGACCTACTTCAAACTTCCACCCACCCTATCTCCTCCATGAGAGTTTTCATAGCTAAGTTGCTAATGCTAGCCTACCAAAAACATATATAAATAAATTCATCTTCTTTAAGGATCTCAACTTCAATGGGGACTAGGTTTGCTATGAATTTTTAGGTATGTACAACATTTCATCCATTCAGGATTCCACCAATTATTTAAAAATTTCTTAATTTGTTAAAATTTTGTAACTTCAAGAAGGCCCTAAAGGTTTCAAATTTGAAGTTAGGTGGCCATTGACAATGATTGTGACCTTATGGGAAATAGGCATGTGTCATCCATCCTTATAAAAAAGCCCAGCCATTTGGTGAATTTCCTACTCTGTTAGCCTTCATTCATATAGTTAAATCCTCCATGCATCTAGTTAAGGAGTCAAATCAAGAATCCAAACTTTGTAAATAAATTTTACATCATCTAGTTAAGGATTCAGATCAAGAATCCAAACTTTGTAACTAAACTTTATTACATGAGCCATTTTCCCAATTTGCTCAGTTGCCAACACCTTTCTTTGGTACACGGTTTAATATTCTTGGGATTTATTAATTTGAATACCACCATTGCTACTACACTTGAAATCCAAACTAGTTATCAAATTATCAATATGATTGAGAATATGCATCATCATTTGGTGAAGGACAATGCTGAAAGTTGGTAGCTTTCTTAGAATGTCGATGCACATTCATGTTCATACAAATAAATAATTGAATTTTGTTGAATTAATGCATTAATTAAGTTGATTAGGTAATTTTTGGTTTCAAAGAAATGTTATATTTTATTTTGTGGAAGTTTTTGCTTTTTTAACTTTTAGTCAACGTTTTAGTTTTTTTACAAGTAATAAAAATAAATAAAAACTGATTTTTTCAACTTCTTCACATATTATATTGTTGAAGCATGTCTAACTACATTAAATAGGAATATTGCCAAGTTATACCATAACCAAGTCAGTTACAGCTTTGGTCAAACCATCTACTTATATACATAATCAAGCCACATTTTGGCTTTACATAAGATTGTAATTATGTTTAATCATTTATTAAACCCCTATTAGTCCCTGCCAAAGGTCTGGGTACTATTGTAAACGTTCATCATTGACTTAGCATTAGTTCAACTTTGACATTTTACAATTATAATTTTAGCCTAAGTTTGATGATATGGTTTTAATTTTTTTCAATTAAAATTTATTTATAAACAAATATAAATGTACTTGCTTTATTTCTATTGGTATGTATTTTGAAGTGCTATTGTCAAGGTGGTGGAAAAACTCTAGGGATCCACAACTTAAGATTGAATTCATATTTCGCATCTACAGTGCAACATTATCAGCATTGAATTCATATGCCTCATCTATAGCGTGGCACTATCAGCCTTTGTCATAATTCCTCTTCCACTTTTGCATAGCCTCCTATGCATGGCCTCACCACTGACATAGTGCCTCTTCCTCTTATGCACCGCCTCACCACCTTACTTCCTCTTATGCACATCTACACTACCTTTGTAACTCTATGACAATTCCACTTAAATATGATTACAATTATCGACTTTGTTTTCATTGTTGGAGAAGAGGCCTATCCTTCTATCTGTGTTAGTCTCTTCACATAAGCACCATTTATAGAATGATTTGCATTGAGAAAAAGTAGCTTGGTCCAAGTATATGAAACTATAGTCACCACTTTTGATATCCCTAGTTGATTCCCTGTCCAAATACTCAAGTTCATGGTATCCTTTTTAGCCAAAGAACAACATCCAGAGGTCTGACAGTCCCAAAATCATTTGGAAAGGAAAGAATGTTTCCTTTCCAATTTTACTGAGTTGATTTTGGAACGACTAATAAAGTAGTAGTACCATTTCAATTAAATCTATGTCAAGGAATTATAGCAGTTATACTGTGTTGCTTCTTGAATCCTTGACAGGTTTATTACTATGTTGATTTTTGAATGACTAATAAAGTAGCAATAGTTATATTGTAGTTAAATATATGCCAGGGAATTAGAGAAATGAGAACATTAAGGTGTTTTTGAATCATAATTTCCAGTTAGATAAAAATATAACACTACTAGTACATTCCAATAATTGCAAACATTAGTCTATTTGAAGAAGGAAAATTCAAATATTAACTATAATGAAGTGAGGAAATTAATGATAACAAACCAAATAAATCAGCTAAGGGAGTACTTGCGATTGTAACAAATAGGTTATCATATTTCAACTTTAAATTTTCTTCATTTTTCAGGAGGTGATCTTAAAGAAGTTGGAAAAGTACACGAGAAATATGCGTAGTCCCTACACTATAACAAGACACACTCGTTGATTTTACTCTTTATAAAAAAATACAGAGAAATCAATCAGTGATTAGTTTATTTTATTTATTTTAAGAAAGCACCTTTATTGATAATCCTTTCTTTTTTTTAGAATAGTCTTTCCCTAACAATGAGAAATAGTAGTCATTGCATAGCCATCATTAACAACAACACCAACAGAGATACCAATAGAAAAGGTGGAGTTGGTAGTGGTAAGGAGACGAGCTGCCTTACATTTTGAAGGCCCCATAGAATACTAAATAGCACATGTAGAGGCATAGGCCATTGATCACCCATCATCGGAAGTGGAAAACATTGGATTGGATCTTCTACTCACTCAACTCATGACTCATGAATTTAACATATATGAGGAGTGGAACATTCATGGAGTTGAAGACCATAGTTAACTCGGGTCGTTCCTTCCCCAGCTCCGTGAAAATGACACCTAAAGATGCTTCCATCTGCTTCTTCAAGGATGTCATCAACCACATAGAGCAGGTTGGTAACCGAGTTCATATAGAATAGACACAAATAGTTAAAAGGTCGGTAATCCTAAAACTATGAAATTCATATACATTATCATGCGTGGGTAATCATGGATTGTAACCTTCAAAGATAGATTTCCTTTGCAATATTTAAATACATAGTTTGGGGCAAGCAATTACCCACTCCTTCAATCCCTAGATATGTTGGTGCAAGGTAGTTTGAATCACTCAGATGCAAGGTTGATAAGGTGAAAAACATGATTGACATGCGATAATCACAGGGTGCATGGATTCCTCGTGTCAGTGGTGGTTCCCTTCTCGACTTCAAACTTCCATATGTTTCTTGGAACTCTAATTATTGTGACCTTATCTACTGCATTAACAACATAATGATCCTTGGTGTTTCTGGTAGCTACGAGGTGAACATAAACGGATTCAAGTTGATCGACCTACGCATCCAAGAAATCGACAGTTGTAGGAAAGAAACAACTACTTATAGTATAACACCATGGAAATAGATTTCAATCGTGAAATTGAATAATACATATCTACACTATAACAAGAATTATAGATTCATTCGACATTCATATTTCATAATGTATAATTAAGGAATATTTAAGCAGAATCGATGAAATACACAGTTGAATGTAGGAATACATGATACAGTTTAAAACATAGGATTCAATATGTTAGATGCAGAATCATCAATTCTAAATCATTCAAGTATTCGATTCAAAACCATAACATATCAACAACAACCCGATCTAAGTAATTATGCTCAGAATGAATTACTAATTACCACAGTAATAACATCACTAGAAATCCTTGATGAATGTATGGATTCCTGATCTTAGATGTTTTAAGAAATTATCTAACATTCTACAAATCTGATATACTACTGAAAAACATGGATATTTATTCTACTGTAACTCAAATTCATCATAAGAAATAGAACAAGAACCTAGCACCAATGCTGGGAAAATAAAACTGGAGAAGTTCTTCCTGCTAACCAACTCCCATAGGAACCAAGCTACTTGCTCTAGAACCCTTGAGCCTAATCGCTGAACCACAAGAGAAAAATATTTCAATATACCATCTATTTCATTTCACAGATGTTAATCCTTGTCTAATTCTAGTCTCCTATTGCTCATGGACATAAAAATATATAGTATTTTTCCTAGGACTTGCTCATTTATGAACCTCCTACTCTTTAGCACTCAACTAGGAGTGTTGACCTGATTGGTGGGGATGATGGCTCCTACATCTTGAGTTCTCACTCGGTGGTTTCTTCCACTTGTTTTTTTCCTCTTGTGGGTTAGTGAACAATCTTCATCAACTATCTCCACTTTTGTCCCCCTCAACATATTTTATTAAATAGAAATATGTTTATTACAAAAATGTTTTATTCTTGATCTCTTGTAAAAAATAATAAACTATAATAATTAAAGTATTTCCAGCATAATTAATAACAATTATTAATTCAGGGGTATTACATACACCTCCCCTTAAAATATAACATCATCCTCAGTGTTATAGCTTTTGTTTTTATTATTCCATTTCAGTCTCTTGGAATAAGTATGGATATGCCTCCTGCATATTACTTTCCAACTCCCAAATAGCTTCTTTCAGACTAAGGTGCTTCCAGTGCACCTTGACCTGTCTGATGGTATGGTTCCAGAGTAAAAGTTATCTCCTCTCGAGAATATGCTCGGGTCCCACCTGGAACTATCCTTTAGCTTCCACCTGGATTACATTCCAATCAATCACATGAGAAACATCATGAACATATGTTTTCAATATAGAAACGTTAAACATATTATGTACTTTAATATTGGGTGGCAGGGATATATACTACGCAACCGACCCTATTTTAGCTAAAATTTCAAATGGCCCACAATACTTGGGTGTCAATTTTGAATAATTGCCCAGTATCAAGGAACACTTCTTGCGATTTACCTTTATATACACGTGATCACCCACCTGGAACTCTCTAGGAGTCCTTTTTAAATTAGCATAATTTTTCTACATGTCTTAGGCAGCCTTTAAATTTTGGTGTACCTATTTCACGGTTAGTTCCATATATTTTAATAAATTAGGTCCTAACATTAATATATCAACTTGGTTGCTCCATGAAATTGGATTGTGTTGCAGTCGCAACCTTTTTCCCAAATTTTCTAAAATTTTGGACCCTCCTTTCAATTTTATCTAGCCTGGGATTGTTTGGGTTCCTAAACTCTATTTTTCCTCTGCTATAAATTTGGATTTTTTGATGTGGAAGTCGGATGAGTAATTGACTATTTTTTCCCCATGTTTCAGAGGTTAAACGAGCTAGTGTTACTGTCGCCCAGCCAAAAGTCTTTCGAGCACTTAATGTTTTGATTTTTCGATGATTTGATTCTTCGCTATCGGAAGTTAGTTGAAGTTTGAGTCGGGGCATTAGTTCTCTATGCCGTCGATGTTTCAGGAGGGAAACAACGAACAATTCTTATTTTCACCAATGCTCTTTACCTCTTGTTTGTTTTATTGTTAAACCTTTGACTACCGATGATTTTTATTTTATCGCTATCGAAACAATTTTTTACTGTGATCGGAGGGCTAGTCCTTTGCATTGTTGACACGGTGGCAACATTGAGTTTTGAGTAGCTGATACATAGTTATTAGAGCTCCCGGTCGTCGACAGTTTTGTGCTCCGTGAAACCCACAGTTAGTTTGTTATCCACCATTGTGGCTATCGATCAAACTATTTCTCTGATGTTTAGTCCTTTTCATTGCCGATGCATTATTGGTCAGTGGTTTCAACCTCCGATACATCCTACGGTGGTGTTTAGTTCTCAGCATCACCAACACTATGGAAATGCTTAGATTTTTTTCGCTGACACTATGGATGTGCTTAGAGTTGAGGTTCCGACCCGTAGAATGTAGAGTTTTCGACGGCGATAGTTTTAGAGTTGTCGATCGGCGATGATTTTATGTTATCACGGGATCCATAGTCTATCTGTTTCCCACCATTGCAGCTACCTATAAGACTATCCTCCCAATTAATAGTGTCTCTTATCGCCAATGCTATAGTGGTTAACGGTTTTGATTATCGATGGGTTGTATTTTGTCATGAAAATGTAGTTGTTTATGAATCCGTCGTTATGGTTGTCTTGCGAACTATCCTGCCGATGCATTAGTGGTTTCGACTATCGATAGGGGTTTTTCCTGTCGATTTTGTGTGCTTTTACTCTATTTTATGGGATGGAAGAGGTTTTTGTGGGTTTCAATCAAGTCAAGGTTTTCTTCGAGATGAAGAGCGCAGTTTAGGGTTCGGTGTTTTAAGGATTAGTGGTTACATTGTTATGGTTCATTCTTTCATTGGAGGATTTCGAGTTAGTCCAGATGCAGAATGGATTGAGATGAAGAGTCTGTTCTATCGGGCTTTTGATTTTAGTTTTGGATAGTGGACTTAGAGGATTTCAAGACACAAACTTGCAGGATTTATTTTCCTTTCCATTCTTTCTTTTCATGCATTAATACTGTGTATAGTTTATTTTACAGAATACATATGGAGGAGGTAAATAGATTGATACAGTTTTGTTATTTTGGTAAAATCTTAATGGTCTAAGAACATGTTGTGTTTATGATAGATAGTTGGCTAAGGAATGAAGAAGAAGAAAGAAAGAGAGCTGCAGAGGAAGCAACAAGGAAGGAAGAGGAGGAGAGAAAGAGAAATGAGGAAGCAGAGATAAAGAAAAGAAAAGAATAAAGTGAAGTTCTAAGATTAACAAGATCTCAAAAATACCAACAGATTATTGAGCAGATTGATAGCAGCAGAGGCCTAGGCTTGGAAAAATCTCATCAGTGACCAAGCTGCTCCCTCTCCATAAAGTGCTCTTAAATTTTAATTTAAAATATAACATGTTGTATAAATTACGGGCACATACTACAAGACAAAAAATTTAGAACTCAAAGGTTGGGGTATCCCAAAGGTCATCGAGGGGCAGCCCAAATATTTTTCTTTTTTGTATAAATAAAGGAGAGTTTAGATTAGAGAGAGGGACTTTTTCCCATATCATTTGTGAGAGTATATTGTAAGAAGAAATATTTCCTTTTGCAATAAAGAATTACAAGTTTCTTGCTAGAGAAAGCTTGGTGGAATGTTTCAAATGCTTTGTTATGGATCAGTTGAATGTGAACAATTTCATTTTCAGCTTATGTCCACTAACTGTGAGATCATTCTAACTCATTGAAACTATGTTCATGTTATGAATGCACTCTAGTTTATTCTATGAAATTTCCACTGTGAGTAATGAAAGTTGTCATAAACAATAAGCTATCTTGTTGTTCATATTTCTATTAATGTTCATGTGTTTTGAAATAAGTAACAACTATTTGTATTTTTTCTTAATGCATGCACATAAATACATTACTCATTGATAACTGATAATTTTGCTCCCTAGGGATAGGTTAGTTAGTTAAATTTAATTTCTTGATGTGTGTGATTTAGATGTGAGAGAGTTAAGACAAGAGGTAAGAACCTGCGCATCAGATTGTGACACTCCTTGTTATAACTAACAATCTTCATTTTTAGATAGGCACTTGCACATCATACTTAAACACAAAAAACTATATACACGGTGGACCGGGCTGTAACCAGTAAAACCTTTTAATTTGTTACTTGACCTACGGTAGACGGACCGTAAATCGAACGGATTCCCCATACCAAATAGTAACAGGCTAGTTGGGAACATTTATTAGGGAGAATCCCTAACTGTTGTTACCTACAATTTTTGAGGCCTCAACATTTTTTTATGCTAGAAGGAGGGCTGTCAGTGCATGGCTGGCTGAAGGAACCTATTTCCTTGAAATTACTCCATTGATGACAGTTCTGAAAGTAGTTTACTTCCAAATCCAACTGCTGAAGAAAAAGGTAAAGAGCATCTGTATTCTGCCGATAATGAAGTAGTTGATGATTTGAGAAGAATTACTAGGGCATATGCGAAGAAGATTGGAGGGTTACCGATTATTCCTATTTTACCCAGAAGAGAATATCAGAAAAAGGATCACCCTAAATTAGAAGACTCGGTGTCTATAGAAGATCTTGAAGAGCTGGTAGAAGCAATTTTACAGGAAGTTGACCAACCTTTGAATCAATTGGATCCAAATACACCTTACTTTTCACCTGTTCATACCCCTATTCATTCACCACCTCATTCTCCACTGAGAATCATGGCTCATGTAAATGCAAAACAACCAAATCCACCACCTACTTGGAAGGCTAGGTCACCTTTAAACTTGGCAGCTCCCTTGCATGATTTGACTTAATCTTTTGATAAAATGTTGCTTAAGTTTGACCCAAGTGAAAAAATTCAAGTAGATGATCATTTTCAAAGTTTTTACTTGGTTCTAGAAGGACTACGAGCAGGAGAACATGAAGATGTAGTCTATAGATTGTTTCCACACACCCTAAAAGCAACAACAGCCTCATGGTATTTTTCCCTTCCTGCAAATTCAATCACAGACTCAAACACATTTGAGAGAATATTTAGAAGTAAATATGCAGTCCAAAAAACTCATGCAACTTTAATGAAAGGGATATGCGCTTTAAAGAAAGAAAGGAAGGAAAAATTGCATAATTTCACTCAAAGATTTGCTGCTTACCTAAAAACATTTACTGCAGCTGATAAGCCATCTGAAAAAGCTCTGATTGAATACTATACTTCAGCTCTAGGGCTTGACTTGGACATGTTTTCCAAGATATCAATCAAACCTACGTTATCAGAAACTTATGAAGAAGCTGAGAGGGTAGAGGCTGAGATGGAGAGCATAGAGAATTATCCTGTGTAGTCGGAAGAAAATATTTTTGGAGGAAAGAAACCTTTATTACTGACTAAACCTAAGGATGAGCAGTCATAGGATTTTGAAGGGATGTTGAATATGATGTAGAAGCTATCCAACAGAGTGATAGATATAGAAAAGGAAGCTTACGAATCATATAAACCTTACTGTAAAAAGAGGGAGGACAACAATCAACCTAAACCTCCCCCACACAGTCCTGCAACAATGAATTTAATTGATGTAGGCATGGATAATTTTTGCACTTTTCATCAGCAGCCTCATTCTGAGAAGACTTGGCCCCAATGGATAAATTCTATGACATTGGTAATGAATCATTTATTGGACTCCAAACTAACAGAAACTGATAAGGAGGAAGAAAAAGACAATCAATCCACAAAAAAACAAGAGTAGGATGCTTTGGTCTTATGGGACTGTGTCTCGATGTTTGATATAGAAGAGGAATATTCTCTGAAGCAAGAGGAAACATCAGAAACCAATGTGACAACAAGAAGTCAGGGTTTGAGAAAAGAAGACAATTCAATACTTCCGAAGATCAAGAAACTTCAAGAAAATATGAAGAAAATGCAGAAGAACAATACAACTGATAAAATACCTGAATTTACCATTTCAAGTCAAGATCCTAATAAAATTAACATGCATGTTAAGCCTATTGAATACAAGGTTGATAATGTCAAGAAGAATCTCAACACACCTGAAATGGGGTATGATATTGTGGAAGACATTAAAAATGCTAAGGAAGATATCTCATTATTTGAAATGTGTAATGTACCTCAGCAGAAAGAAAAATTGTTAAAAGCACTTGAAGTACCAGAAGAAGAGATTCCCACTAAAAACCAACCTGAAGAATAAATTGGTGAAGCAAGTGTGGGAGGTAAGTCTAAGTTTAAAACCCTACCATTTCTCCTAACTTTTGATATTTTCAACTATAATGCGCACAACTATTTAGTATACTCAGGGGCATCAATCAATGTTATGCCACTTTCAGTCTACAAGAAGATCAATGGACAACCTAAACCATCTACTTGCTAGGTTCTTCAATTAGACAGGACAGCGGTGAAAGTAATCGGGGAAATGGAAGATGTTCTGATTCGCTTATCTAGAAATGAAAAGGTATGTCAGTACATCGATATTGCAGTAGCAGACATACTGGATGTTTATGGACTTGTTTTGAGTTGAGACTGGTTGGCAAGGCTAGATGGATATTTCGCATCAAATTGGTCACATCTGTGGTTGCCTCATAAGGGAAGTCCCAATCTGATAAAATTATTAAGGGAGCCTTAGATGAAGTACAATGTTACTCAATTGGAGGGAAAAAATGAACCAGTGAATTTTGTGTTAGGAAATTACTTCATTGAACTGGAACTGAGAAATTACCAAGCTGAAGAAGCCAGCAGTTCACCAGACACCCAGCCCGATCTCCTTCGATTTTCACGGGCTGATGAGATTGACTATAAAATAGTATATTTAGTTTCAGATGTAGTTTTTAATTCAATTTCGATAGAGCTAGATAATGGGTAGGCCTTTTCAAATTGCAGTCAAGCATGTTCGGGTACACAGGGTACTCCCAAAATATCGAACACCTTCAGATATCGCTTCACACAAATAGATCACAAATCAACACACCGATGTTTGTCACGTGGTTAAAAATCTTGAGAGGGAAACAGTCCATGGCCCCAGCCAAATAGCTACTTGGAGCAATTTATTACGTAAAAGAAACAAAGTTACATGAGCTTCTCATAATCGATCAACTAGCCAAGGACCCTCTATGCTCTTTAAATAGAGATCATAGACCAATCGGGTGTTAAGCCACGGATCAATGGTAGGTATGATCTAAGAGAAGTTGAACCGTCAGATCACTCTATGTTTAGAACATATCATGACCATTGGATTAGAATATTTACAAATGCATACTAATGCATACTAAAGAAACACACTTTTACCTAACGGATATATTACACAAGCTGATCTTAACTAACTCATAAGTGTCTAAATATCCTAACATCCCCCCTTAAGAACAACTTGGGATAGGATTGAAGGATTTACAAAAGTGACACTATTAGGAGAAGGAAGGAGGCATTCAAGCCTATCCCCCCTTAAGGACAAATTCTTGAAATCCTAACATAGAACGAAGTTTAGAAAAATTTGCTTCTGTAAGAGACTTGGTGAAGATGTCTGCAACTTGATCATCTGTAGGGAAATAGAGAACTTCAATAACACTATCATGAACAATATTTCTGATGAAGTGCATGTGTAGCTTAATGTGTTTACTGCACTAATGTAAAACTGGATCTTTGGAAAGCTTGATGGCACTTTGATTGTCGCACCAAAGTGGAGTAGGATGCTGCTGCTTGAATCCAAAATCTGAAAGGATCTGTTGAATCCATAAAGCTTCCTGACTGGGATTAACTGCATCTTGATATTTTGCTTCTGCTGAAGAAAGAGCAAGAGCTTGTTGTTTCTTACAAGCCCAAGTGACAAGTCTAGATCCCAAACTAAAAACATAACCTGCAGTAGACTTTCGATGATCAGGATCGCCAACCCAATCTGAATCAGTGAAACCAACCAACAAAGGTTTCCCCCTGTACTGTAATGAATCCCAAACTGAATTGTACCTCGAATATATCGAAGTATTCTTTTTGCTGATTTCCAGTGACTTTCATGAGGAGTTTGCATATAACGGGCAACATGACCAACAGCAAAGGAAAGGTCAAGACAAGAATGAGTCAAGTATAAAAGACTACCAACAAGCTGATGACACAAGGTGGCATCTACTTCAGGGGAAGTACAAGTGGCAGAAAGCTTGACTCCAGACTGGAAGGGAGAAGGGGCTGGTTTATAATCTTCCATGTGGAAGCGATGAAGAAGGTCACAAGCATACTTAGACTATGAAAGAAAGATTCCTTCTTTGGTTTGCAAGACTTGGAGACCAAGAAAATAATGCAAATGTCCTAAGTCTGACATTTCAAAATTTTGCTTAAGACTAGATTTCACATGGGTTATAAGGTTAGGGTCACTACACGTAAGGATAAGATCATCAACATAAAGAACAAGTATGATGAGATGGTTTCCTATTTTCTTTGTATAGACATTGGGGTCAGAATGGCATCTCGAAAAACTAGTGTCAAGGATAAAGCTATCCATTTTGGCATACCAAGCTCTAGGAGCTTGCTTAAGGCCATATAAGTATTTCTTAAGGAGACAAACAAGGCTAGAGTTATTATGAACATATCTAGGAGGTTGTCCAATGTAAATTTCCTCATGTAAATCACCATGTAAGAAGGCAAACTTGACATCCATTTGATGGACTTCCCAGTTATGTAAGGCTGCAAGGGAAAGAACAAGGCGGATGGAGTTCATTTTTGCTACAGGGGCAAAGGTTTCATTGTAGTCAATCCCTTCAACTTGGGAAAAACCTTTGGCAACTAACCTTTCCTTAAGTCTTTCAACACTTCCATCTGATGCATACTTAGTTCTATAGATCCATTTACATCTGACAAGTTTTCTTCCTTTTGGAAGAGGAACAAGATCCCAAGTATCGTTCACCATTAAGGAACGATATTCTTCATCCATAGCTGCATCCCAATCTGGATTTCCTGAAGCTTCTGCAAAAGTTTCTGGATCATGATTCTCGAAAAATTTAGCCAAAAGAGAAAAGGCTCACTGGAACTGAGAACGTGTTCGACGTTTATCTCTAGGATCAACGGCAAGATCACCAACTGCTTCACATGTTGAACGGACCCATCGAGGAAGTATTGGTGCTGGTGCAATTGGAGGAACATGAGTAGGTGGAGGTGGATTTTCATCCTCACTGTCATCATCAGAAACTGGAGTTGGAAACTTGTCAAGGAAGTTGGAAGAAGAAGAAGAAGGCACAATTGCCGAATTAGGCTCGCATGCCAAAGATGGCACACCCACCAAGTTAGGCTCGCAAGCCAAGAGATTTTCATCAAATTTAACATCTCTTATAATGATTATATCATGTGAATGGGGTTGAAGAAGTCAATAACCTTTTACATCTTCAGAATATCCAACAAAGATGCACTTTTCGTGTTTAGGCTGCAATGCTTTCCGTTTTTCATCCGGAATGTGAGCCCATGCTTCACAACCAAACACACGAAAGTGACTTACATCTGGTTTAATTTACTCCATGCTTCTTCCGGTGTTATACCTTGTAAAACTTTAGTGGGTGTGCGATTAACTATGTAATTTGCACAATTTATGGCCTCAGCCCAATATTGAAGACTTAGTCCCTTAGATTGGATCATACAATTAGCCATTTCTTTTAAAGTGCAGTTCTTTCGTTCAGCTACACCATTTTGTTGAGGTGTATATGGAACAGTGTGCTGTTGTTGGATTCCTTATTCAGTGAAAAAAGTAGTGAATTTGTTGTTAACATATTCTCCTCCATTATCAGATCTTAACTTAATAATTTGATGACCAGATTGTTTTTCAATAAGGGCCTTGTAGGCCAAGAACATGTTAAAGACTTCGCTCTTAAGTTTTAGGAAGTAAACCCAAGTGTGTCTGGAGTAGTCATCAATGAAAGTTAAGAAATATTTGAAACCAGAAAAGGAAGCAGATGGAAGAGGGCCACACAAGTCACTATGCACAAGCTCCAAGGGAACCGAGGCATGCCAAGAGGCATGTTTGTCAAAACTGTCCCGATGATGTTTTCCGAGTACACAACCGGAACAAACACCATCCTTTCAAGATACCAGTGGAAGACCAGTCACCATATTGTCTTTACATAGTTGTTGCAATGAGCGATAATTTAAGTGACCAAATCACTCATGCCAAAGTTTGCTCAAGTTATCACTATGAGAAACAAAACCTGAAGGAAAAGGTGATGACCCAAAGTTGTTAAATTTGTACAACCTTGTAATATCATCAATAGTTCCAATAGCAAGGACATTTTGAGGATTTTTAAAATCCTTGATTACAACTTGGTGAGGTGTAAAAGTCACAGTTTTACCTTCACCTGAATGAGTAATTTGATAGACTGATAACAAATTGCAAGAAATTTTTGGAACACATAATACATCACTGAAATGACCATTTTCTACTGAACTATTCCAGATCCTACAACACTTAGAGATCTATCATCACCAACAAATATTTGTTTGGTGTTACATTCATGTATAGTAGAAAAGATGGCTTTATCCTTAGCCATATGATAAGATGCTATAGAATCAATGAGCCATTCATTTGAAGTAGAAGAAGAAGATGCAGTATAAGAGTAGCCAAAAGCACAAAGTGCATGTCCATGAGAGTTAGATTCTGAAGATGAATCTAGGCTGATGTGGTACTTCTTCATTGCTACTTCCAAGGCTGTCATCTTCTTAAAACATTTAGATTCATCATGATTATGTTTTCCACAAAAATTGCAATGACGCTCAGTCTTCTTTCCTTTTTGCTTGGATCCTTTGTCATTTTTTAAAGGAGGAGCTAACTGAGAGAGTTTGGGACCCTTGTTGTTTGGCTTATTATTACGAAAATTATGTTTCTTGGGAGGCTTGGGCTTTTCTTTATGTTGGGACAATAAGGATTTCCCAGATGTATTTGCATTGTTAATTATTTCAAGATGAATGAGCTTATCTTGCTCTCTAATTAAGGAATCACAAAAGGATTCAAGGCTAGGCTCTTGATAGCTAGCTGCAGTCAAGGATTTTTTCATGGAGTAGAATGTACATATAAAAACAGAAAATGCAGGTCCAAGTTTTGAAATAATATGATAAATACATTGTTTGTCTTCTTTCCTAATCTTGCATTTGGCACATAATAGTCTAAGAGTTTTATACTTAGATAAATAGTATTGAATGCATGAAAAATCATTTGGATTCAAGGAAAGCAACTCATTCTCAAGTTGATGACCCCGAATTTCATTGTGTTTACCAAACACAGATTCCAACTTTTCCCAAGCTTTATCAGGTTCATCAATTTCAGATATGTGGAATTGCAAATCAGTAGAGATTGACATCCCAATCAATCCACAAGATTCATCACATTGATTTGCCTATTTAATTTTCTTATCATCATCAGTGGGTTTAGTTTCTTTCCCTGAGGTTATCCTAAAAAGCCCCCTACATCGCAGAACATCCTCCATATGAGATTTCCATGAGAAATAGTTAGAACTTGTAAGTATAATATCACAAGGGGAAGCCATACTATAAAATAATGGCTAAAATAAAATAAACTAACTATTTGGATGCAAAGAGATCAAAAAAATATGTGGTTTTAAAAAAAAAGGCACTTAAAACTGATTCTGGATGATGAAGTTATGCTTGATCAAAGAAAATGTTGAAGATGTCCCCAATAGTGACGTGGCAGATATTAACTTGACCAACTAAAAAAAAGAACCCCCATCTTCCCAAGATCAACCTTTGACAATCACTTTACAATAAAGTTGCTTTGAAGTGAATCACTTTTGTAGAATAAGTGAGGTTCACTTTTACAATAATGTACTTTTAAATAGTGCGGCAATAAATTAAAATACTTAAGTGACTCAATTTTATTTTATTTTATTTATGTGAAATGCACTTTTACAATAAAGTAACTTGAAAATAGAAATTGCATGCACTAAAAAGTAGCTTGATAAGACTTGAACTCAAGACTTATCAAGGTGTAAAGCAACTTTGGACCAAGTGAGCTAAGTTTAAAAGGTACGTAAAAGTATGGAAAGAGGAAGGGGTTTTTTTTTTCTTTTTAATTAAAAAGCTCTTCTCTCTCGTTTTCCATCCTTGCTTTCTTTTTCTGCAAATCACAAAAAAAACGGTTTCCACACAATGGGGTTAGATCTTGGTTAGCTTACCCGAAAAGTCTACGTTTTCAAGTTTTCTCGTTGTTTCTGATTTTTCGTGCTCACACAAGGTGCACGGCAAAGAGCATATGTAGCCGAGAAGACAAGAAAAAAAAAAAACTTTCCCTTTCTGTTTCTAATTCACCGCGATCGCGCAAGCTACACGGCAAAGAGCATACGTAGTCAGGGAAGGAAAAAATCCGAGACTAAAACAGAAAAGATCTAATAATAAACTGATAAAAATATGAGAGATTTAAAAAAACAAATCCGTCACTGTAACATTATACCTTCAGATTTGTCGAAATGGGTGTTTCTAGAGAAAACGGAAATAGTTTTCGGTGAAATGAAAACTATTTCCCAATGGAAACAGCGCTCCGGATGCAATGGAATATCTCCCACAGGTCAAAAATACACAGAAAATCTAGAACCAGAAACCCTTTCAAAATTTTGGCAACACTAGTTCAAGATTTTGATCAAAACCGAAAGCGGCTCTTCATAAAAGATCTGATACCATGTTCGGGTACACAATGTACTCCCAAAAGATCGAACACCTTCAGATACCACTTCACACAAATAGATCATAGATCAACACACCGATTTTTGTCACATGGTTAAAACCCTCGAGAGGGAAACAGTCCACGGCCCTAGCCAAATAGCTACTTGGAGCAATTTATTATGCAAAAGAAAGAAAGTTACATGAACTTCTCATAATTGATCAACTAGCCAAGGACCCTCTATGCTCTTTAAATAGAGATCATAGACCAATCGAGATGTTAAGCCACGGATCAATGGTAGGTATGATCTGAGATAAGTTGAACCGTCGGATCACTCTATGTCTAGAACATATCGTGACCGTTGGATTAGAATATTTACAAATGCATACTAATACATACTAAAGAAACACACTTTTACCTAACGGATATATTACACAAGTTGATCTTAACTAACTCCTAAGTGTCTAAATATCCTAACAAAGCCTAGCCCCTCAACTCACAACTTGCAAGATTTATAAGGGTGGGAATAGAACTTACCAGTTAGTGGTTTAGTTCTCCAACTTTATGTTTCTTGATTTTTATTTCTTGGTTGTCTTATACATAAATAAACTGATTGCTTTGTTTTGTTTTGATTTGGTTATTTTTGTTTATTTTAGTTAGGGTTTGATTGATTTTAATAAAGAAGCAAACTTTTGGTTGCATGGAGTTCATCAGAATTCTGGATTAACTAAAATCATTGATTATAAGACTGTGTACTATTGATTTATTTGAAAGAACTTCTTCTAGTCAACAGTTTTCCTAAATGGCTATGAACACATATGATTACAAGATTGCCAAAGTTCTTCTCCGTTCGTGAGCTAAAAAAATCAATAAATCTCTCACACAAAAGGACACTATGGATAGAGGAACCTGGATAAAAAATTCAGAAAGAAGGCATGCAGGAGGACTCAGAAAGGACAAAAAGTCCAAAAGCACAAAAGTGCAAAATGGCATGGGAATGAGGAATAAACGATTATTTCTATTTACCATATGTTACAATCTTGTGGTGTCCAGGATGGGAGATACCCAAAGACAGAGGTAAAAAAATGAAATTCATATCCCTGGCCTCAAAAGAGTTATCTAGACTTTGAAATCTTGGTTCCCAATATCCCTAAATTGGACTATCATCAATGATTAAAGTGCATACATTTTTCATTTCGAAAATCCAAACATCTAGAAGAATTCAGCATGTTGGTATTTATTGTCAAAACAGTTTGTTACTCAAAGAAGAAGTTGTCCAGAGATCCGTGTTCACTAGGTAGTCGCCAATTGTTGCAGCTGCAACCTTTTTCCTAAATTTTCTAAAATTTTGGACCCTCCTTTCAATTTTATCTAGCCTAGGATTGTTTGGATTCCTGAACTCTATTTTTCCTCTGCTATAAATTTAGATTTTTTGATGTGGAAGTCGGATGACTAATTGACTATTTTTTCCCACTATTTCGGAGGTTAGATGAGCTAGTGTTACTGTCGCCCAGCTGAAAGTCTTTCGAGCACTTAATGTTTTGATTTTTCAATGATTCGATTCTTCGCTGTCAAAAGTTAGTTGAAGTTTTAGTCGGGGCATTAGTTCTCTATGCCGTCGACGTTTTGGGAGGGAAATGACGAATAGTTCTTATTTTCGTCGATGTGCTTTACCTCCTGTTTGTTTTATTGTTAAACCTTTGACTGCCGATGATTTTTATTTTATCACTATCAGAACGATTTTTTACAATGATCGGAGGGCTAGTCCTTTGCATTGCTGACATAGGAAGCATTGAGTTTTGAGTCGCCGATACATGGTTATTAGAGCTCCTGATCACCGATGGTTTTGTGCTCCGTGAAACCCACAGTCAGTTTGTTATCTGTCGTTGCGGCTGTCGATCAGACTATTTCTCTGATGTTTAGTCCTTTGCATTACCGACGCATTATTGGTCAGTGGTTCCAACCTTCGATACATCCTACGGCGGCGTTTAGTGCTTGACATCATCGACACTATGGAAATGCTTAGATTTGTTTCACCGAGACTGTGGATGTGCTTAGAGTTGAGGCTCTGACCCATAGCATGTAGAGTTTTCGACGCCGATAGTTTTAGAGTTATCGATCGTCAATGATTTTATGTTATCGTGGGATCTATAGTTTTCCTGCTGCCCGCCATTGCGACTACCTATAAGACTATCCTCCTGATGAATAGTGTGTCTGATCGCCGATGCTATAGTGGTTAATGATTCCAATTGCTGATGGGTTGTATTTTGTCATGAAACCGTAGTTGTTTATGAATTCACCATTGCAGCTGTCTTGTGAACTATCCTACCGATGCATTAGTGGTTCCGACCGCTAATATGCATTTTTCCCGCCGATTTTGTGTGATTTTACTCCATTTTATGGGATGGCAGAGGTTTTTCATGGGTTTTGGTCAAGTCAAGGTTTTTTCCGAGATGAAGAGCGCAGTTTAGGGTTCGGTGTTTTGACGATTGGCGGTTACATTGTTATGGTTCATGCTTTCATTAGAGGATTTTGAGTTAGTACAGATGTGGAATGGATTGAGATGAAGATCTGTTCTATCAGGCTTGTGATTTTAGTTTTGGACTGTGGACTTAGAGGATTTCAAGACACAAACTTGCAGGATATATTTTCCTTGTCATTCTTTCTTTTCATGCATTAATACTGTGTATAGTTTATTTTACAGAATACATATGGAGAAGGTAAATAGATTGATACAGTTTTGTTATTTTGGTAAAAGATTAATGGTCTAAGAACATGTTATGTTTATGACAGAGAGTTGGCTGAGGAATGAACAAGAAGAAAGAAAGAGAGCTACAGAGGAAGCAACAAGGAAGGAAGAGGAGGAGAGAAAGAGAAATGAGGAAGCAGATATAAAGAAAAGAAAAGAAGAAAGTGAAGTTTTGAGATTAATAGGAACTCAAAAAGACCAACATATTATTGAGCAGATCGATAGCAACAGAGGCCCAGGCTTGGAAAAATATCATCAGCGACCAAGCTGGTCCCTCTTCATAAAGTGCTCTTAAATTTTAATTTAAAATATAACATGTTGTATAAATTACGGGCACATACTATAAGACAAAAAATTTAGAACTGAAAGGTTGGGGTAGCGCAAAGGTCATCGAGGTGCAGCCCAAAGGTTTTGCTTTTCTGCATAAATAAATGAGAGTTTAGATAGAGAGAGGGACTTTTTCCCAGATCATTTGTGAGAGTATATTGTAAGAAGAACTATTTCCTTTTGCAATAAAGAATTACAAGTTTCCTGCTGGAGAAAACTTGATGGAATGTTTCGAATGCTTTGCTATGGATCAGTTGAATGTGAACTATTTCATTTTGGCAGCTTATGTCCATTAACTATGAGATTGTTCTAACCCATTGAATATATGTTCATGTTATGAATGCACTCTAGTTTATTCTATGAAATTTCCATTGTGAGTAATGAAAGGTGTCATAAAAAATAAGCTATCTTGTTGTTCATATTTCTATTAATGTTCATGTGTTTTGAAATAAGTAACAACTATCTATAATTTTTCTTAATGCATGCACATAAATACATTACTCATTGATAACTGATAATTTTGCTGCCTAGGGATAGGTTAGTTAGTTAAATTTAGTTTCTTGCTGTGTGTGATTTAGATGTGAGAGAGTTAAGATGAGAGATAAGAACCTGCGCATCAAATTGTGACACTCCTCGTTATCTCTATCAATCTGCATTTTTAGATAGGCACTTGCACATCATACTTAAACACAAAAAACTAAAAATATACATGGTAGACTGGGCCATAACCAGTAAAACCTTTTAATTTGTTACTTGACCTACGGTAGCCGGACCATAAACTAGACGAATTCCCCGTACCAAACAGTAATGGGCTAGTTGGGAACGTTTATTGGGGAGAATTCCTAACTGTTGTTACCTGCAATTTTCCAGGCCTCAACAGATTGTTACATTTACTCCCATATAATATTTCAAACAGACTCATACTTGCAGAAACTTGAAAATTATTATTATATGCAAATTCTATTAAGTGTAGGTAATCTTCATATTTACCTGGTTTGTCCATGACATACATCCTTAGCATGTCCTTTAAGACTTTATTTACTCTTTTCGTCTGCCCATCCATTTGTGGATGATATGTAGTACTGGAATTTAATTGTGTGCCCAAACCTTTGAACAAGGCTTTCTAGAAGTTACCTGTAAACTTTGCATCTCTATCTAAGACTATCACTTTCTGTACACCATATATCTTGAATATTTCTTTCATGGGAATATCTGCAATGTTAACAGCTTTATATGTATATTTAACAGGAATAAAATGAGCAAACTTACTTAATTTGTCAACTACAACCATGATGGAATCATGTTGTCTGAAATTATTTGGTAGGTCAGTGATGAAATCCACGCTAATTGTTTCCCACTTCCATTCCGAAATGCGTAGTGGCTACAACAATCCTGCTAGATGTTGATGTTCTACCTTGACTTGTTGACATTCAGGACAACGAGCTAAGTAGTCTGCCACTTCTTTCTTCATGTTTGGCTAGAATAAATCCTTTCTGATCATAATGATCATTTTCTGGTATCCAAAGTGCCTTGAATACGGTCTTTTATGTATTTCATTCATGACTGTAAGTTTAATTTCTGTTGTTTTTTGTATGTACAGACTATTTTTATGCAGCAACGGTCTTTGTTGGGTTAGGATGAAATATATTTTTACTTGATTTTGTTCATTTTTAGCAGTCTTTTCCTTTAAAATATGATATTCCCTATTAGAAATTCCAGCACTTAAAATATGATTTCTCAGATCATATACATGGCTACTGCTTGCAAACAATAAATTCACATGACGACTGAGAGCGTCTGCTACTTTATTTTCTTTTCCTTTTATATGTTTCATTTTGAGATCAAATTCGCTTAAAACATGATTGACCTTAAAAATGTGGCGAACTTCCGGTAGTATCTGGTAATTCCCATAAATGATCTGATGTCATATGCATTCTTAGGAACCGGCCATTCCATGATGGAATTCGCTTTGTCTGGCTCGACTGAGACACCATCCTTAGACACCACGTGTCTGAGGTAAAGAGTCTTATATTTAAAGAAATCGCATTTATTGAATTTTGCATAAAATTGTTGTTCTCTTAGCACTTGCAAAACTATTCTTAAATGTTCCTCATGTTCTTATTCGTTTTTATAGTAGATTAGTATGTGTTCTATGAAGACAACCACAAACATATCTAGGTAGGTGCTTAAGATGTTGTTCATTAAACACATAAATGAAGAATGTGTGTTAGTCAACCCGAGAGGAATTACTACAAACTCATAGTGACCGTAGTGGGTCCTGAATGTTGTTTTAAAGATATCCTCGTCTTTTATTCATACTTGATGATAACCATACCTTAAGTCTATCTTTGAAATGATAGTTGCTCCACAGAATTGATCAAATAGATCATGTATATGGGGGAGTGGGTATTGGTTCTTAATAGTCATCTTATTTAACTATCGATAATCTATACATAATCTTAATGTACCGTCTTTATTTTTCACAAACAAGACCGGTGCTCCCTAGGGAGAGGCACTTGGCCGACTGTACTTTTTATCGATTAGTTCTTGTAGTTGTTATTTCAGCTTTGTAAGTTCTATTATATTCATTCAATATGGAGCTTTCGATGTTGGTACCTCTCCAGGTGTCAGATCGATCGTGAATTCAATGACTCTTTTTGGAGGAAGTCTAGGGACTTCTTCCAGAAAGATGTCTTCAAACTCTTTCAAGACTAGTATGTCTTCTAGTTTAAGGTGGTTATGGTTTTCATTACCATTCATTATATAGAAAACACACACTTTACATCCTTTTCGTACTTGTATTTTCATTTATAATGCAGATATTTCTTTGATGGTCACCTTCCTAGGGATCCCTTTTACTTTTATATTGTTTCCATTATGATTAGTACATGTAAAGGATTTATCAAAACAGTTTAAGACAACTTTATGTTCCTCTAGCCAATACATTCCTATTAATAACTCATAGGATCCTAATGGTAGAATATTTACATTAACATGTGTAAGGAAATAATTCATCATGAATTTACAATTTCTAACAAGACTATTAACTTTTTGTTTTGTACATGTGGCTAACTGTACTAGACATGACTTATCAAGATTTTCAAGTACTAATTGGCATAAATCAACTATTCTAGGTGATATATAGCTCATGCTTACACTTGGAACAATTAAAATATATATAGGTTGGTTGTTTACCATACCTTCAATTTCGACCATAGAATTTTGGTGGTCTGCTTGTCGATTTTCCAATGCAATGCATATTTTGGGCATGCTCCTTGCCACATCCCCAACTGTAATTGCTTCTTGGATAGAATGAACATTAGAATTATTTTTTCTTACTGGACAATATTTAAAGTAGTGTGTCCCTCCACACTCCCAACATTTTAAGGGCTCCTTTTGTGCTTGATTCTTATTAAAACCAGTTGGAGGATCTTTTATTGCAGAATTTTGTGGTTTAAATCCTTGGCAGTTATTACCCTGATATCCCATATAGTTATTTGTTGTGTTTTAATGGAACTTATTCTGCTTCTTTCTTGGATCAAAATTATTTTTCCAAGTTGGTTTACTTTCCCTTTTATTATTGTTTTGGTCATAACAGAAGTTTTCCTTCCTTGTCATTTCCTCTAGTGTCTTTGGATTGTCATACTCATTCTGTTATTTGAACATGATACAATTTTTTTTAAGGAACAACTGTACTTTAGGTTTCTCATCAATTATATAATGAGCATAACGAAACAAACTTAAAAACTTAATGGAGAGTTCTTTCATTGTCATTGTTCCTAACCTTAGTTCATAAAATTATTTTTGCCTTTTCTTCATAATATTGTTCTGACAAGTACTTTATTTTAAAGAGTTTCTTAAATGTTTTCCAAGTTAGATATATTTATTTTATCCCTTTAACATTATTTATGTCTTTCCACCATATATATGCTTTTCCAGTCATATTATAGATGGATATTTTATCCTTTTACTCGTCAGAGTAGTTGTATATTTGAAAATACTTTTTCATTCCGAAAACCCAGGCCTCTGTCTCTTCGCCCTTCTCAATTTCCCCATTAAACATGGGTGGTTTAATTTTCTTAAACTCCCATAGATTTCCTCATAGGGCCTGTGTTTCTTTTTCTTTTTGTTATCGTCATTGCTTTCGCTTGACTCCTGTTGTTTCTTATGATTTTTAACTGACTCTTCACTTGAAGCGTAAGATTTATCGCTCAAAAAATCTAGGTTTCTGCCCTTACATTTGTAAGGTGCGGTTTTAGGTATTTCTTGTTCAGATTCCTTATTTTTGTATTTTTCATCGTTATGTATTTTTGCTAACAAAATAACATTTGGTTCTTCTTGGGCCTTTAGAATACGCTCGTTATCTTCTTTAACTTTTCTCAGTTCATATCTTAACTCTTAGATAGTTCGTTTTAGTTTAGATTTATTATCCTGACTGTCATTTAAGTCTACCCAAAATTCATCATCCCTTAAGTTACCCTCTTCTTCATGTAAAGGATTTTCTGGGCGATGTTCCTCTTCTACATACATCTCTGCATCTGCCAGGTTTCCTGCAAAACGTAGTTATTCTTCTCTTTGTTTTTTGTAAGAGAATTTAACCAAAATAAAATGGAAGTTAGTTTTCTGTTTTCTATAGCCGTTTTAGTGTTAATTTGATTCAAACCTAGTGTTGTAACCATGATCTTATACCATTATGTAACACACCTCAAAAATCCATCATATTCTTTTTCCTTTATAATATAAATCTAAGACACATTATTTAAGTCCTTTATTGTAATAGGGAATTGTTGAACATTAAGAGCTTGTTGCATATTCTTGAAATTTACTTGCTCGTTCAACCCTTCCCAATCTCAAAACCCATTTCTGTCAATTAGGATTCGATTTATTTAACTGTTTTAATCATGATTTTCTAAGTTATTGTTCCTTCTTCAATTTCCTTTCCACGACGGGCTTTCCACAAGAACATTTTTGTAATCACCTTTCCTTCCACAATGTTCCTTCCATAATTGCAGATTGTGGATTGTGGAACATAATATATCTCTTTATAATTTAACCCTCTATAATCGCTCTTCCACAATGAGAATTGCAAATTGTGGAAAGAACTTTATCCCTTTTACAATTTTAACCTTCCACAATTATCTTTCCGTAATGCGTATTCGGATTGAGGAACACACATTTTAACTTGTTATAAGTTATCCTTCCACATTTGACCTTCCGCAATGTGGATTGCAGATTGTAGAACATATTTTACTCTTTCTAATTTAACCTTCCACAATGCGGACTACGGATTGCGGAACACCTTTTCACTTTGTATAGATTATTCCTCCGCAAATGACCTTCTGTAAAATAGATTGCGAAACATATTATAACTCTTTATAAATTATTTCTCTGCAATTGACCTTCCACAATAATCCTTCCGTGAATGCAGATTTTGGATTGCAGAACTCATATTAAACTATAAACAATAACCATTGCACAAGTATCCCTCCTCAATGAACTTTCTGCAATGTGGATTGCAGATTCCGGATGTAAATTTTAACCTTTATAATTATCCTTGGCAACACAAATTGTGGATTGTGGACATTCCTTCCAACTTTTCCTAGTTGTTCTTCTGCAATTCCATCTTTCACATAGACCTGTGAGCTGTCGACCTCCTTGTGGATTCGATCCCAACCGTCGATCTACTAACCTTATGGATCTTCACTTTAACCTTGTGGATTCCAAAGGTTTAGCTTGATTTGGGGTTTGTTTTACTGTAATTTAATTAGACCTAATGATTATCTTGTTGTTTAAACGTTTTTCTTGATTTTGTCATCTAAACATGAAGTGATAAACATATAACTAACTGTGCTAAGTCTCTTATGAGACATGTAAGGTTCAATTAAGGTTTCTCTATGGGATTGGATTGTAGTCACGACATTGAATAATACAAATATCAACTATAACAAGCAAAATAGATTCAATCTACATTTAAATTTCATAATGCATAATTAAGGGAAAATTTAGCAAAATAGATACAGACAGGAAATACACATTTAAATGTAGGAATACATGATACAATATAAAACAAAAGATTCAATCTGTTAGATGCAGAATCATCAATTATAAATCTTTCAAGTATTGGATTCAATACCATAACAAATCAACAACAACCAAATCTAAGTAATTATGCTCAGGACAGATTATTAATTACCACAATAATAACATCACTAACAATCCTTGATGCGGGTATGGATGCCCAATCTTAGATGCATTAAGAAAATAATCTAACATTGTACATATATAATATACTACTGAAAATCATTGATATTTATTCTACTGTAACTAAAATAAATCATAAGCAACAGAATAAGAACCTGGCACCAACGCTGGGAAAACAAAAGTGGAGAAGTTGTTCCTCCCAACCAACTCCCAGAGCATCCAAGCTACTTTCTCCAGAACCGCTAAGCATGTTCGTTGAACCACAAGAGAAAAATATTTCAATGAGTCATCTCTTGCATTTAATAGATGTTAATCCCTGTTCAATTCTATCCTCTTGCTTCTCAAGGACGTACTAATATATAGTATTTTTCCTGGGACTTGGTCATTTATGAGCCTCCTACTCTTTAGCACTCAACTAGGAGTGTTGCCTGATTTTTGGGGATGATGCTTCCTCCATCTCGAGTTCTGACTCAGTGGTTTCCACCAATTGTCTTTTCCCTCTTATGGGTCAGGAAACACTTTTCAGGATCTATCTCCACTTTTGTCCCCCTCGGCATATTTTATTAAACAAAAATGTTTTTATTACAAAAATGTTTTATTCTTGGCCTCCAGTCAAAAATAATAATAATAATAAACTATAATAATTAAAGTATTTTCCATTAGAATTAATAACAATTAGTAATTCAGGGATTATTATAGTTTGTACTAGATTGCTTTGATGGCATTCTTATTTACAGTAAAACATGGAAGGAACATTTGCATCATCTAGAGGAGGTATTAAAAATTCTGGATTATCAATCTTTGTTTGCTAAGCTGTCAAAATGTGAGTTTGGTTTGACAGAAAACTTGTATCTTGGACACATCATTGGTCAAGATGGTGTGAAGGTGGATATGGAAAAAATAAAATCCATTATAAAATGGCCTCGTCCCAAAAACCTCACGGAATTGAGAGGATTCATTTTAATTTTTACCTACTATAGAAATTTTGTGAAGGGGTTCTCCCAACTCACTTCACCTTTCGCTGATTTGACAAAGAAATATGATTTCCAATGACATGAAGGGGATTGAAAAAAATTTCCAAGCAATGAGAGAGGTAATAACCAACTGTCTTATTCTAGCCTTGCCTGACTTTTCTAAACCATTTGTCTTGGAATGGGATGCATTAGGAGAAGGCATTGGAGAAGTCCTCAAGAAAGGACAACACCCAATAGCTTTGAGAGTAGGAAGCTACAGACACATGAGAATATTTACTCCATTTATAATAAGGAAATGTTATCTATCATGCATTCTTTGGTCAAGTTTAGGGAATACTTGGTGGGAAACAAATTTGTGTTCAAAACTTAGCATAACATCCTAAGGTACTTCCTCATGCAAAAGGATCTAAATGAAAGGAAGCAAAAGTGGGTGAGTAATATTCAAGAATTTGAATTTCAATATTGAATAATGTGGTAGTTGATGCTTTATCTAGAATACCTTCTATTTCTCCAATGGATGTAGCAGAAAATTGGAAAGCCATATCAGAAGTAGAGTATGCCAAGGATACGTTTTCTTGTAAAAACATTTATGGGACTAACTATGATCATATGTATAAAGTGTTGGAAGTAATAATATACTAAAAATATAGAATCTATTTGTTCCATGGTTCGAGTTTGAAGGATAAAATTTTAAATAAATCACATTATTCATGTTACACATAAATATCATCACCGTCATCTATTGAGGTCCCAAACATCAGCAATTGCCCTAAAATCCCAAATTGTGAAGTTGAGTACCAACCCAGACTCCAATTTTACATATGAAAGTCTAGCACCCGTTTTTCCCTTAAGGAAAGAGGTGTTACCTTCTTCAGTAATACCTATTGTCTCTTAAAATTAAGTGGTTACACCACTTTATCCCTGTAATCAAGGAGTGATTCCACCCTCGTAATGCTCTGTCACAGTGGAAGAAAAGTGGTGCCCGAGGTAAAAAATGAAAAATAGAAGATTCCATGAAGCTTCTCAAAGGAATACTTTGTGGCACACTCATCCCTACACCTAAGGACCACTTGGACTCGAGATCCATCCTTTTGGGATCTCCCTTCCACCTCACCCACCATTTACTCAACCATCCCTATCCTCCCAAGGCCTATAAAACATGGCTCATACCCCATGGTTGAGAGGGAGAAAAGTTATGTTGTTGAATTGAGATTCTGGCCTAATATAGGGTGAGTGTAGGAGGAGCAAGTTGGATATTTTGAGGACAAGTCATGGCATGTGAAGGAGCATCACAACACTAAGGCAAAGGTTGCAATATCTCTTCTTCATTATTAATGCAAAGTTGGTTCCTTTCCCGTAAAATGTGTTATGTTTGAATCATTTCATTTTATTACTGGATTCCTTAGTCACTAGTATAGAACTATAGATTATGTTCTAGTACCTTTGATATTGCTGGTATATTTGATGTGTTTGTCCAGGTATATCCATTGAGATTCATCACCATAGGAAACACTTACATCATACTGCAGAATAGCCAAAGGATTTATTCTGGATATCTACAAGCTCTAGGGGAAGTCTTCCATCCTTGTTGTTTAACCATTTGTTCTAGATATGAACCATTCAGACTAGAGGAACATCTGTTGTCCACAAGAGGTGCAATATTCCTAGCAACAAATATGATGACCATACTGGGGAAGATCTTTTATTACATCTGATATTCCTCGGTTCTCAAACTCTTGTCTGAAATCCAAAATCTAACTTTTCAGTGATCAGATCCACTAGCTATTCTAGTGAGATCTTGGTTTGATATAACTAGATCTTCTCAGATCTGAGTCATTTCTACTTTATGTACTTAATATTCCTATTAAATTCATGATTTGATGTCAGTATTACAGTACCTAACTTTCTCTTTTCGTATTTTTTTGGTTTTTTCATCTACAACAGTCGTCACACATGTATAAAGGATAATAAGAGGTGCCACCGCCTCTACTCAGTAGTCCTTAAGAGTTTCCATTGCTTTGTCACAGTAGAAAAAGGGAGGTGCTGAGCTGGTAATGCTATGTCATCAATACTCATCAAGTGGTGCCAGGGAGGTATTTTACACCTATGTGATTTTAAAGCTAAATTGATTTTTTCTTCCTATTCTTTGTGTTTTTGGGCTTTATGCTTGAGATATGGACTGTTCAATTCAGAGTTTGATAGTGGTAAATGATTGTTGTTCTTTGGTTCAAAGAGCTAGGTTACATCCATTATTTTAGATACTTGTATGCTTGGTTTGATTTTCAAAAGGAGTGCTGGGAATCTAGCTGAGTTAGATCTATTTTTACTACTTAATCAAACTGAGAAGGAAGTTTTGCTTGTTGACTTTCACTTTCGTTCTTCATTAGTTTATGAAAGACTTCTTTTGCTTCTAATTAAAAGAAATTTTGTTGTTGAGATTTGATTATAATTTTGCTTAAGGATGAATCATTGGACCCCTGATTAGCTTCATAAGATTTTAGATATTCATGTTCTTCTTTCTATACACTCTTGTCTCGTCAAAAGAAAAAAATATATCATAGTTTTAAGTTAGATCTTTTCATTTTTGAAGAAAATTGAAAAAGTGCTTAGTGTGCCTTTTAGTGCTAGTGTCTTTATTTTTAGGAAAAGAGATGTCTCTTTGTTCTTGCTTTCAAATATCAGTGCAAAGGTGTGTTTCCTATTTGCAATTTTTTGAAAAAGTTGAATTTAGTGTAACTGTTTCGGAAAATATTTTGTTTTGAAACAGAATTGAAACACTCTCTCCTTCCCGTAAATAGGGCATACTTTGAGTGATAAAGTGAAAATTTTGCATCCCATATTGCATGGTTTTACTTTTTTGTACACATTTCATGCATCCACCTAACCGTTCAAGATAAAATTAACGGTTTCTTTAGGTTAAAATTCTTAATTTGAGTGATAGGGTAGAGACATGCTCCGATGTCTTTAAACATAGGAGCTGTCATTATTTGCCTACACTGCAACCTAGGAACTGCATGATTCTTCCATGTACCATTGGTATATAGAACAGGATTTCACACACCCTTGAGGTATATCAAAAGGTACTTCACGTACTCGATTGTATATCGAAAGGTCGCTTTTGAATGGTTGTGCACTAGACAACACTAGCACGGATTTGAACTCCCATGTACCTTTCGTATATAGGGAGACCCTTCTAGGATTCCTTAAACCATCTAAGAAAAACCATTTTGACCATCTTATCAGCACAATACACTGAGAAAAACACTCAGGGAGACTACTATGCATGTATTGTCCAGGTGATCAGGTATTCAGGAAAGGGGCGGTCTCAATCCTCCTTGTTGCGCTTTACTATTGGACCGAGTAGTATATAGCGAGTTGCAAAGACTTGATAATCCTAGTGAGGAACTGGCTTTTATCAGCCCCTCTTGTCACTTAAGTTTTTCTTGTGTCCTTTAGCTTGTGTAGGAGAGGTTTTGTGTGTTTTTTCTAGTTTTCAAACCCTAGGTTAGGCTTTTAGTGACCAGAAATCTGTTTGAGTTTCCTTTAAGATGATCTAGAAGGGCTCAAGGATTACTTCTTGATTTTCCTCCTATTATGAGAGAAATACCAATGGAATACACTGACCAAGGAGCCGCAGCTGATTCTCATGTGGAAGAGAATCTAGCTGTGGAAGTGGGGGAATAATTCACTACATACAACAACCCCTTGGTTGAACAACCTCCTACCACTGACACTACTTTCCACATTCCAATGGAAGTTCATGTTGGTTCATCAAATTGGGTTGATCATGCATCTGATGACACGGAGGGGATAGACTATGGCCCTAATGCTCCCTTTTGGAGAACCTCTATGGGTCAAGCAATTTCTGGATTTAGGGTTACTAGACCATCCTTTTTTAACCCTTCGCCAAATCAAGAGATGTATACAAGGACGATGGACCATTTATAAAATTTTCAAGAACGCCTTATGAACATCATTACTTTGCCTCTTCCTCATAAATAACCCATGTCAACTCTTTTACCCCATCTTTCGGAATCAGTCTCTTTTGGATATCATTCACTCACAACGTCTCAAGTTACTCCTAGTTTGACATTTCCAGTTCGAGGTTCAATAGTTCCTAATCTAGGTCAACCTTCCAGCCTTGTTACTACAGTTAAAAATCTTGGGTCTTCTTCTAGTTCTCCTGTACCTTCTTCCACTTGGGGGAAACTGCTAGATCAAGTTCCACCAATGGTTAGTGGAGTCATATCCAGTACAAGATAGACCCCTGCTATAGAATAGTCAGTAGTTGTAGTCCCTCCCATAAAATCCAAACAGGTTACTCCCCCTTCTAGTACGGGCCAACCCTCTGGGGTACAACCCGTTGTCAATGAACCTTATTGGGGATATACTCACTCGGGAAATATATCATATGTAAGTAATGTAAAATTTCAACCTACGTCTACAGGAATGGTATATCCCAATATGCTTTACCCTGGGAACATGTTTACACCTTGGGGGAAACCCAATTGGTTGTATATGCCTATACCTGGGGGGATACATATAAATACTACTAGAGGATATCGTTTCCCACCTTTCAGGGAGCCACTTGGTGGAGGTCTTCTTGGTAGAGGCCCACCTGGTGGAGATCCACCATATGGCAGACCTCCTCCTAGTGGACCACCTTCTCGGGGGTCACCTTATGGAGGACCACCACCTTCTAGGGGTCCACCACTAGGAGGGCCACCTTCTAGCGGGCCACCTTTTCATGGACCAATTTTTGGTGGTCCACTTGGAGGAGGACTACCTGGTGGAGGCCCACTTGGTGAAGGACCACCTTGTGGAGGCCCACCTAGGGGAGGACCACCACCACCACCACCTGGAGGAAACTATTGGAGTCATTTACCCAAATTACACACTTATTTGGTCAATTTTGGCCTAATTACCCACTATCCTAAGTCTAATTGACTTAATTGGCATCAGATGAGTACACCATGACATCAACATGAGAACACCCATGCCTTCCTTCAATCAATGAGAACAACTAAGCCTTCTCCTTGAATCAAGGAGGCTAACTGGGCTTCCTCCTTCAAACAAGCAGCAATTCTGGGGTGATCCGAGTTTCATAAGTGCACCTAATTGCTAACTGGTTGTTGTTTCACCTAACAATTGGTTTAGCTAAGTTGTAAAGGCACCTCCATCATGCAATTGTCTATTTTTGGCTAATTGGGATGAACTAGAGTTAACTAATGTGCCTCCAACTGCCTCTGTTGACTAGTATCACTTGAGTTAACTTCATGAGAGCTACTTGGAGTTAGTGATGCACTACCACCTATTATTTGGCATGTAGTGACATGTGTCTGAGTTACATTCAGTTAGACTTGGTCATCTATTGCACTCCGATTCAGTTCAGACTCAGCATGAGTTAATTATGGCTAGAATAGTGGTTAACTAAGTGTGTCTAGTGTTGTTGACATTCAATTAAGCTACACCCATCCATGCAATTCGAATGACCTCCTAGTGAATTCGAATTGGCTTGGAATTCATGCATTCTACATGACATTGCATTGTATTACTCATTCTATTATTGATTATACAGAGCTGCAACCTCCTATTGTAGTACCGTTACATCATTTCATGTCTAATTTGTCTTGAATCACTTGTGAGTTTGTACTTTGCCCCAAGATTGATGTGACAAAATTAATATGGTATCAAAGCCACGGCGGGACGAAACTATTCTTCAATAAAAACATGATTTTTGTTGGATCTAGCATGAAAAATTGAGTAAAATCTCAAATTCCAGCACTCCACCAGAAGCCAAAGGTTTACCACTTATTACCCCAAGTAAAGGAATTGTTGATCAAGCTTGCTTGATCAATTATGCTGGGTGTGATGAAAACCTTAAATGTGTAGGCTGTCTGACCTTACGATGACTTTATTGTGTTGATTGCAGGTTTTTACAGTTTCTTGAGTGCATTAGCTATAGTATCTCCATCGCTTCTTCTTTGGATCCTCTCACCTCCTTCAATTACCACAAATGGAAGGAGGATATGGAGATTCAGCTCCATTCAAGAGGGCTCTACTGGGTCACAATGAACATAGAAGTAGAGCCTAATGCTTCTGCAAAGAAGATAAAATACTGGAATAAGCTTGATGAGGCTTATGGTTTCTTGTGCTTGTCTATCTCCAAAGATCTTATTTTCCACATCTTGGGATTGAATACTTCGAAGGAGATTTGGGATCATCTCGCTACCTTGTTTGATAAACAAGATGATCTTCGGATCTATCAACTTGAGAATGATTTGATCTCCATGAATCCAAGCAACTTTGAATCCATGAATGAATTTTTCACAAAATTCAAACATTTGGTGCTCCAACTAAAGCAGTGTAAGGTGGAGAAGGAAGATGACCAGCTCATCCTAGCCATTCTCCCCAAACTTGGTTTGAACTATTCGGTCTTTGTTTCAACATTCCATACGTGGAAACTAACAACCCCAAACTGGAAAATGCCTTCTCTTGATGCCTTCATCAAAACCCTTACAAACGAGCACGACAAGCTTGTCCATATCGGGATCCTCACATCCTCAAAAGATCAAGCTCTATTTTCTTCGGGGTCAAAAGATTTGAAAGGAAAATGGAAGAAGAAGAATTCAAAGGCTAAATTTGATGCTCCAAATCCTAAAGAAAATAACCAGCAAGAAGAGCCTTCCGGCTGAAAGAAACACAAGAACAAGGGAAACCAAGGAAAGGAGAAAGTCAAGTGTTCCTAATACGGGAAGGGATTCCATCCTAAACATGCTTGCATGAAGAAGAAACTTGATGAGTTGACCTTTTTTCTTGAGAGAAACAACATCAATCTTCTAGACAAAATTCGGAAGAAAGATAACCAAGATCGGGATACCCATCAAGAAAGAGGACATGCTCTAATGGAAAGCACCTCGAATCCCATGGCTCTGCTCATAGAATTCGGAGCTTCAAATCATATGATGGAAATCAAAGATTTGTTTTCCTCCCTGGACACCGACAAAATCATTCCCATCCACGTGGGAGACGATTCTACCATTATTTCGAAGGGACGAGGTACAGTAAATCTTGAACATGGCATTTTTTTCAATGTTCTGTATGTACCCTCCTTGGCCTCCAGCCTCTTGAGTGTATATCAAATGAATCATACCAGAGTGCCCAAGAGAATAACCTTCAGCCCCAATGATGTATAAATCACTAAGATTGTATCCGGTAAACTTGTTGAAAAAGGCTTAGAAAATCATGATGCAAAAGCCTGTGAGTTTTCCCATTTTCTGGCGAATGCAAAGCCCACCGCTATTCTAACTCATGGAAATGAGGTCAATAAAGTCTGGCATGAGCGATTTGGTCATTTAAATTTTAATTACTTGCAGCAACTTCAAAAAACTTCCATGGTTGAAGCCTTCCCGACAATCAAAACTACCAAAGGAATTTGCAAGGGTTGTGTTGTGGGAAAACACCGTGAGCATAAGTTTGATCGGGGGAAGGCTTGTCGAGCATCAATTATCTTAGGAATGTTACATTATGATATCAGCGAACCAATTCCCATCACATCCATGAATGGATCACAGTATGTACTCACCTTCATAGATGATTTTTCTAGATACACCTGGGTGTTTTTCATTAAGAAAAAATCTGAAGTTTTAGAGAAATTCATTGAATTGAAAGCACTGGTTGAGAATGCCTCTAGGAGAAAGATAAAATATCTGAGATTTGATAATGGAGGGGAATATATTAGTTCTGAATTTCTTAATATATGTTTTTACAGTGGGATCACTATCCAACATTTCGTTATCTACACCCCTCAACAAAATGGTGTATCGGAAAGGAAAAACCGCTCTCTAAAGGATATGACCACATGCATGCTGAAAGAAAAAGGATTGGCTGAAAATTTGTTGGTTGAGGCCATGAATGCTGCTTCACACATTCAAAATATAGTACCTCACTCCTCTATCAAAGTTAATACACTTTTTGAATCCTATTTTGGACACAAGTCGGATGTGTCAAATTTCAGGGTGTTTGGGTCCAATGCATGGGCCCGGATTCCGTCTAAAAAAAGGAAATATTTGCAACCGCAAAGTGTTGAATGTTTTTTTATTGGATATATAGAAGAATACAAGGGATTAAATATTCTAAATTTCATAACAAAACAAATTTTCAGTGAAATAAGTGTTCGGTTTGATGAGCCTCTCCAAGAGGTAGAGCTAGTTGAAGAAAATTCTGTTGATTTTCCCTCCTGTTCTGCTAACAATTTGGGTGATAAAAGTGGGAGTGATGACTCTGATATTGAAGAACTGATATATGATATAAGTGAGAAATAAATATCATATTCATAATCATATTATTAAGTGCAAACAAATATCCCCACTTGGGCCAAGAAGACACTTTCTTCTGCCAGGGAAAACATTGGAAATCTTGTTGATCCAAGAAGAACCCGGTCTGAATTTCAAAGAGAAGGTATTGCACTATCTTGCCATGATGATTTACTGTCTGAGACCTTTTATTTAATGATTGGGTCAGATTTTAATTCTTAATACCATGCTCGAAAATATCCGAGATGGCAAGCTGCCATGGACGAAGAGTTTAATTCTCTTTGGAAAAATGCTACTTGGGAGCTAGTTTCTCTTCCACCTAGGAGGAAATTAGTTCAATGCAAGTGGGTGTTTTGGACAAATTTTGCTGATTATGGCACAAACTGAAAGTATAAGGCAAGTCTGGTTGAAAAAGGGTTCTCCCAGATCCAAGGAGTAGACTGTCATTAGACATTTGCACCAGTGGCAAAGATGGACTCCATCCACCTAGTTTTGGCCATTGCGGCATCCAAGCACTGGGAGGTGCATCATATGGATGTCAAGAGTTCCTATATACATGGATATATTCATGAGTATATATACATGAAGCATCCTGAGGGATAAATTTCTGATCCTACTTTGGTTTGCAAATTGCAGAAGTCATTATACGAGTTGAAATAGGCCCCAAGATCATTGTATGCCAAGATGGATGCCTTTCTTCTTTCGCAAAAATTCCAAAGGTATAAGTCTAATCCGAATGTGTATATAAAGCATTATGATGTTTGTTTACTTATAATTTTTTTATATGTTGATGATCCCTTGATTTCTGGTAGCACATTTTCTTCCATTTCATTCATTAAAACTGCCCTTCATGATGCATTTGAGATGAGCGATTTGGGCCTGCTAAAAACGTTTTTGGGGCTCGAAATTGCACAAAATTTTGATGGGATAATGCTAAATCAGTATAAATAAATTTCAGAAATATTGTTGAAGTTTAACATGGATGAATGTAAGGATTCAAGATTCCCTTTCCTCTCAGAAATCAGCCTTCAAGAGGGAAAAAACACTCCACCCATGGATTGCACTATCTACCGCCAGCTAATTGGTAGCTTGCTTTACTTGACACATTCTCGGCATGATATTTTTTATGCAGTGAATGTTATATCAAGATACATGCAGCAGACTCATGATCTCCATTGGAAGACATCTAAGAGGATCCTCCAGTATATTCATGGCACCGGGTCCTACGGCATTCACTATGCTGCAAACTTTGAACTAGAGTTGGTTGGTTATACAGATTCAGATTGGGCAGGGGATTCTACAGATCGGAATTCCACTTATAGGTATGTATTTTTGTTTTTGGTGTCCCCATTTTCTGGTCTAGCAAAAATCAAGCCGCCATTTCATTGTCTTCGGCAGAGACTGAGTCCAAGGGAGCAGTGAATGCTTGCATCAAAGTTGTTTGGTTGCAAGGCATTCTTTCAGAGTTTGATATTGGTAGTACTTTGTCCATAGTAATATTTTGTAACAATCAAAGTAATATTAAGATCTCCACAAATCCAGTTACTAGGAAGAGGACCAAACATATAGAGATTCACATGAACTACATCAGAGAGTTGGCACATGACAGTACCATAGTTCTGCAATATTTCCCTACAGATGAGCAGATTGCAGATATCTTCACCAAGAGATTTACAGAGAATTTTTTTTACTTAACTCCATTCATTGTTGGGGGTGATTTCATCAGGGTGATCGGATACTTCTTTAATGTTCAGCTTGACGGGGGGATTTGTTCCCACTAGGTTTTCCCTCTTTCCTTACTTAGATTTATTTTGAGCATTGTTAGAGTTACATTTTTGTACAGGCTGACCTATGGCCTTTGTTATCGGGGCCCTATCATTTTATGCATTTTATTTTTACTTCTCCTAAGTATAGCTTAAGGGGCGGTGTTGGAGTCATTTACCCAACTTACACACTTATTTGGTCAATTTTGGCCTAATTACCCACTATCCTAAGTTTAATTGACTTAATTGGCATCAGATGACCACACCATGACACCAGCATGAGCACACCCATGCCTTCCTTCAATCAAGGAGGACAACTAAGCCTTCTCCTTCACTCAAGGAGGAAAACTAAGCCTTCTCCTTCTCACTTCAGTTAACTTCATCGGAGCTACTTGGAGTTAGTGATTCGCTACCACCTACTATTTGTCATGCAGTGGCATGTTTCTGAGTTACATTGAATTAGGCTCAGTCATCTATTTCACTCTGATTCAGTTAGACTCAGTGTGAGTCAATCATGGCTAGATTAGTGGTTAACTAAGTGTGTCTAGTGTTGCTGAAATTCAGTTAAGCTACACCCATCCATGCAATTCGAATGACCTCCTAGTGAATTCAAATTGGCTTGGCATTCATGCATTCTACATGACATTGTATTGTATTACTCATTCTATTATTGATTATACAAAGTTGCAAACTCCTGTTGTATTACTATTACATCATTTCATCTCTAATTTGTCTTAAATCACTAGTGAGTTTATACTTTGTCCCAAGATTGTTGTGATAGAATTAATAAAACCCCTCCTCCCAGAGGCCTGCCTCCATCTAAAGGATCTTCAAGAGGATCGTTTGCAAGTCAAAATTTGCAACAACTAGTGTATCTATCAGTCTATGGCCCTACTGGTATACCAATTCCTTATCAGTACTACCAGTATGTTCAACGTAACCAACAACTTCCTTTTTTGGCAACTTTAGATTTGCCTGATTTTTCTAAGTTGATTAATGACCACATTCAGCATAACCCTTTGTGGCCAACAATTCTAGTAAAGTTACCATAAGATATTTTGAAATTTGATGGGAATCAGGAAGAAGACCCCAAAAACCATGTTATGACCTTCCATCTATGGTTTTCTTCGAACTCCTTGATGGATGATTCTGTTCGTTTAAGGATGTTTCATTGAACTTTGACCGGTAAAACCACAAAGTGGTGCATTGAACTTCCACAACATTAATTTGTGGATTTTAGCTCGCTGCTAACAGTTTTTATAACTCATTTACAACTTCCCATTCGTTATGAAACAAGTACGGATATTTTGACATCCCTTCGTCAAAATACCTCTACACATATTCCATATCATATCCATGAATGGAGAAGACGACGAAGATTTATTAAGGCCCCTATTCCATATCAATTGTTGGCATATTAGTTCACGAAATCCTTGTTGCCTCTCATTTCTTTAGATGTGGCTATGGGTGGTGTTGTTACTGAAGAGTGGGCTATCAGTTGCGCTCAGTATATGGACTTGGTTTATTCCCAGTCTGAAACTCTATATGATCTAATTCCTCAAGATCCTCTCCCCAACACTGACCCTACTAATCCACCAGCAGAAACACCTATTGATGGGGTTGTCGATTCAATCTAGCCCTCATCAACAGCTAAGCATGCCAAGCAATAGAGTACTTCCTCTACTACTCCCTCTCCTCCTACGGTTTTCATCGAAGTGAAGTTTATCCAAAGTACACAAACACCCATAAGAAGAAAGGTAAAGGGAAAAATAAGAAACCTGGAAACCAATAGGAGAATCCCAGGGCTATGGCCCTAGAGAATGATAATAAAGGAAAGAGGAAGGCTAAGTATCCCTTCCTATTGTGTGGTGGTGACCATTTCATGAAGGAGTGCCCTCGTCATGATGAGATTAGTAAATTTTTAAAAAGTAACCCTACACTCACATGCTTACTGACCCCTTTCCATCTCAACAACAATTGATGGACCATATGTCTAATCAAGGAACCTCTAATTCAATAGAAGAAATCAGGATGATGTCCTCAAAAACTATCATCTTGAATACTCCTTGTCAGTGATATGACAAACCTCTAGAGAAGAAGAATGAGAATCCTTCTCCCGAGAAAACTCCTTCCACTAGTTCTCCTCTGTCTTCGTCTAATGGTCCCCTTGTGATCCAGAAACCTAATGTCGATTTTATTTTGCATCCACCCAAGAGTACCCTTGGGAAGTCTATTTTTAATCCAAATGCTCGAGTTGCACAATTCTACAACGTCGTTGAAGATTCGGCTCAAGCACCTTGTGCAATGTATACCCTAGAGGTGCTCCAAAGTTGTCCCACACAACGCAAAAACTTGTTGGCTGAATTGGGGGAATTAGACCTAGACAACACCAACTTGATTCACTTTAATGTGGAGAACTATAATTCTAGATTACCCCACCAACTTGCTTTTCAAATTGCGACAAGAGTATTTGGGAGAAAGGTCCATAGGACCGTTCTGGATGAGGGAGCTTCCACCTCAATTTTGTCTGTGGCTTGTTGGAGAGCCATTGGTTCTCCCGAACTCATGAAATCCCCCACAACCTTAAAATATTTTGATGGATGAGGTTTCCAACCTCATGGTGTGATACCAGCCCTTTTGATCAAGCTTGGGGGAAAGATTGTTTCCATTCAGGTGGAGGTAGTCGATGCCCCGTTGGACTACAATCTTCTATTGGTGAGAAATTGGTTCTATGCTATGATGGTTGTCACTTCAACAGTATTTTGAACTCTTCAATTCCCTCATTTGGGGAATATTGTGACCATTGATCAACTTGATTTTTGTTCACTAGATGTTTCTACCCCCACTGCAAATAACATCCCTATGCTAGGTCAATCCCCTCCTCCTTATCATTCGATTGGGGTAGGTATGCTTAAAGATTCAACCCTCATGGTAGTGTTTCCCTCGACCCGTCCTAGTATGGAAGTCGTTAATGTGAAAATGATTTCCATGTATGTACACAGTCCTCGAGGCAAGGAATTCGTTGAGTCATCCTCTTTAGGCCCTTATGAAGCACTTTATGATACTATTCAATCTACTTCTGATGTCAATCTTGATGATCTTCATCTGGTGGATTTAGATCCTTACCACTTTCCCCACTGGCTAGAACCATCTCTCCCCACTCTGAACTATCTCACATAGACTTTTCCATCAGACAAGTCCATCATGGATATCATGAGTGCGGATGAGCCTGTTTGGGAAGATCATCATAGATCTTCCTTCCTTCCCAAAGCTAGTTCGGTAGACTTTGACCTTGTATCTCTTATTAGCACTAATATCGTCAGTAATCCTCAAACACCTGTATTGTTGCAAGGTACATATTCTGAAGGGAATATTTTCCAACATCACTCAGACAACCCCTATGGACATATCATTCAAGCCCAGAACTGTTGAGCACGTTCATGTAGGCCATAATTGTTCAACATAGGAAACTGAAAGTTCTAGAGTTCTTTTCAAGGAATTTCGTGATATTTTTGCCTGGAAATATGAAGAAATGCCAGGGATTGATCCGTCTATCATCGTACATGATATTAAAACTTATCCCATGGCAAAACCAGTCCAACAAAAATTACATCAAGTCCATCCTAGGAAGGTTGCGGATATCAAAGCTGAAGTGGAAAAACTTCTGAAGGCGGGGTTTATTTATCTCATACCACTGATCGAATGGGTGTCTAATATTGTCCATATAGCTAAGAAGCAAGGAACTATTAGGGTTTGTATCGATTTCCGAGATTTAAATAAGGCTTGTCTTAAGGAAAATTTCCCTACTCCACACATCGATCAAATCATCGATAATTGTGCTGGGAGTGTCATATTTTGTTTTATGATGGATTTTCTAGCTATAATCATATAGAGATTCTGCCCAATGATAAGCATAAAACGACATTCATTTTTCCATGGGGAACCTTTCATATCGGAAGTTACCCTTTGGTCTCAAAAACACCGAAGCTACATTCCAAAGCGCCATGTCCTATGCTTTTCACGACATCAAGCACATCGTGGAGCCATATCTTGACAATCTCCTCGCTCATTCACAATAATGGGAAGACCATCCAGGACACCTTAGAGACATTTTCCTTAGGTTTCATCATTATAATATTTGGCTTAATCCACACAAATGTGTCTTTTTTTTAGACTAGACATATTCTTGGCTTTGTGGTTTCTAAAGATGGCATTTGGATTGATCCCTTGAAAATTGCTACTATTTTGGCCTTACTCGCCCCGAAAAATATCACTGAACTCCAAATTTTACAAGGGAAGGAAAACTTTCTTTGTCGTTTCGTATGCAACTTCGTAGAAAAAACGCATGGTTATATGCATCTCCTGAAGAAGGGCAGTCCGTTCTTCTGGGATGACCAGACCCAATGAGCTTTTGATAATATGAAACATGATCTGACCCATTCACCAGTGATACACCCCCCAGATTACTCAAAAAAAAATTGTTGTATGTTGTTGCCTTCACTACAACTATTGGTATGGTGCTATTGCAGGAATATTCTAACAGCCAAGAACACGTCATCTACTACATAAGTAAGAGCCTTCTTGACTCTCAAACCCATTACTCATGTGTGGAGGAGCTAGAGTTGGCTACGGTCATTGTTGTGCGGAAATTATGTCACTACATCTTACTTCGCACCACTATTGTACTCGTGGATCAAAACCCCATGTATTAGATTCTAACTCGTCAGGTACTAGGGGGAAAGTATTCCCGTTGTATCGTTATCCTAGAGGAATTTGATCTTGAGTTTTCTAAAGCTACTTCAAAAGGGTCCTTGGTTTTCGCGGAATTGATGTGTGCCCTTCCCTGTGCTATGATGGAAGCCGAGCCCAATGATTCATTTCCAGATGAATTCTTGTTCCTCATCAGCGCAACAGACCCATGGTATGGAGATGTTATCATCTATCTCCAGACTCAGATATTTCAGCCCGACATATCCTGTCATGATCGTCGTCGTATCCATCACCACACAAAGTATTATCTCATTTTAAATGATACATTGTATCAACGCAGTATTGAGTCCATTCTTCGGTGATGCCTTACACATGAAGAGGTTGAACAAGTCCTGAATGATTGCCTCTGGAGCATGTGGCGGTCAACTTTCTGGGATGGTGACAACTAAGAAAATCCTTCAAGCTAGGTATTTTTGGCCCTAAATATTCAAAGATTGTCATGAGGAGGTTAAGAAATGGTCACCATGTCAAAAAAATTATCCTAAAAATCGCACCCACCCAGCTCCTTTACACCCCGTCATTGCAGTTGGCCCTTTCTCTAAGTGGGGTATTTGCAATGCCTACATATGCAAAGGATGACAAGACTTCTGCCCTCTTTTAATTTAACCATGTGATAGCTAGGTTTGGAATCCCTCAAGCCACAGTCACTGACCACGGATCTCATTTCTATAATCAGATGGTGGTTGAGTTGAGTGCTAAGCTAGGCTTTCGCCATGAAAACTAAACTCCGTATTATCCATAGGATAATGGTTAGGTCGAGGACATTAACAAAATTTTGAAAACTATGCTACATAGGATGGTTTGAGATCACAGATACAAATGGCATTTGACTCTCTTTCCTGCATTGTGGGCTTATAGGACTTCAGTTAAAACAGAAACTAGTTTCATGCCCTTTCATTTGGTCTACAGACTAGAAATTGTCCTTCCTATCGAGTGTCAAATCGTGTCACTTAAACTTGCAGTAGAAATTCTCCCAAACACTTTCGCTGAGGAAGAATGATTTTTGTACTTAACAAACCTTGATGAAAATAGAAGAGATGATGTCTTGGCTAACTAGGCACACAAAAAATGTGTTAAGGCCCAGTACAATAAGTCTGGAAACAAAGATAGGAATATTAGTTTCGTAAGTCACAAAATTTCCAAATTCAAACGATCAAGAGAAGAGTTGTTGTTAAAGTCATTTCTGACCACTCTGTGTACCAAGAGAAACTTCTCAGGATCGCCCGCTGGAAAATATGGAGTGAGCACGCATTTTTCTAAACATTTCTTTCAGTTGATCTTGCAAGCACCATTGGGAAATGCGAACGGCACTGTCTCTAGCTTCTCAACAATATGGAACTTGTTCAACTACAAAACAATTCCACACTAAATATGTTCTATTGGCATAGTTTTGTTAAACAGAATGGAGCATAATAATTTCCGTTGCTGTGTGCAGCAAAACAGAATAATTGTTTGCAAGATGGTAGGAAGAACATCGCAATTATAGACAACTGGAAAGCGTCGTCGAGGTACAATAGTTACGTGAAAAATGTGCACATTATTTTTTCTTCTGTGAATCGATGTCCACTGGAGATCGTATTCGAATTTGGGAACAAACGTGTAAATTCGATGATTCTCCAAACCAGTCTTAACCTTATCTTTAACTTTGATGATAGTAATGATTATTTAAAAAGTATTTGATATTTACACTCGTACAAAGTATTTGATATTAAAGAGTATTTTTTAAATATTTTTTAATAAAGTTCTTGTTGTTGGTCATTTGAATTTTGGTGCCATTTCTTGTTCCTCCAGGAAATGAGGTTGGAGACCGTATTGGAATTTGGAAACAAACGTGTAAATTCGGTGACTCTCCAAACCTGTCTTAACCTTATATTTAACTTTGATGATAGTAATGATTACTTAAAAAGTATTTGATATTTACACTCGTACAAAGTATTTGTTATTAAAGAGTATTTTTTAATAAAGTTCTTGTTGTTGGTCATTTGAATTTTGGTGCCATTTCTTGTTCCTCCTCAAGAAATAAGGTTGGTGTCTTAGTGTATATGTTTTTAGAGGAGGTAAAAACCTTGGCGACGAAGCGTTTGGTGGTCCAGAGCTCGGATTTGGGCTTTAATGGCTATCTTGGCCGTTAACTTGGCAATGCCCGGTCAAGTTTGGCGG